>JAQQSK010013062.1:0-11624 GCA_028658325.1 Potorous gilbertii | reverse complement strand
GCAGATTGGTGATATGGGTAATTAAAATGTTCAGTGTATTGGGGAGGGGGAGGGGACAAATGGGGAGAAAATTTTGGAACCCAAAATCTTGTGAAAATGAATGTAAAAAGTTAAATAAATAAATTTATTTTTTAAAAAAAAGAAAGAAAGAAAAGATAGTGAGTGTTACTTTGGAAATATTAGTTTGAGATGCTTATGGGACATCCAGTTATTAATATAGGACTAGAGTTCAGGAGAGAGTTAGGGCTAGATATATAGATCTAATAGTTACCTGCATAGAGATGAAAATTCTATATCCATAAGGCTTATGTTATCACCAAGAGACAAAGCAGAAATAAAGAAAAAGAAACAAAAACTAGAGCATACAGGAAATAGAGCATTCCAATACCCTATTGGAAGTAAGGAGGAGCATGAATGATCCTTTGTCTATAGTCCTTATTTAGCCACAACCATCACCTGCTAGGATGGGTTCTCCAGTTTGAACAGAAGTCAAGACATGGGTGGAATGAAAAACTAGCATTGGTTACTACACTCATAGGAGTTAGTACTGTCCTGGAGTCAGGGCTATCTGGTAGAGCAGTGCCAGTTATTTAGAAGTATCTGGAGACTAAATATTTTCCATCTAAGTGTATTCTATGTTAAAGACTTTGGAAGCAAATTAACCTTGAGCATTCCACATGTCGGGCTATGGGGATGCTTTGAACTGATTAGTTCAGACCAAAATTGATATGGTAACTCTTCAAGTATTTGAAGGACTTTCATGTGGCAGGAGTTTGCTTTATTCCTCTCCAGAGGGCAGAACTAGGAATAATGGGGGGTGGAGGGGCAAGAGAGATTCCAAAGAAGCAAATTTCAGTTGGTTCACAGAAAAAAACTTAGTAACAATTCAAGTCAAGCAAGAGTGGAATGACATGCCTTAGGACCCTCACTCCATGGCTTTAGGCAAAGGCTGAGTGATGTGATCCTTTGACAGAAATGTCTTAGAGGAGATTCCTATTCAGCTCTGGGTTGGAATAATGGCCCTTGAGGTCCTTCACAACTCTAAAATTCTGTGGATTGCAGAATAAAATGCTAAGTGCATAGACTACATACAAAAAATGAGACTATATTAGGTGATCCCCAAGAGAGTCTCTAAGATTTCTTCTAGCTCTAATATGCTGAGTTTATGACATGGGAATAGAACCTGGGGATCCCATTTTCTAATCCATTCTTTTACACTTTCTTCCCAGCTGTCAAATGTATTAAGAGTAGCTGAAAATAACTAAGATTACCACAGCAACATTAGGTTTACTATAGTATAGCCATAGATTACTGCTAAGTTTATCCAGTACTCTATATACAAAGCATGGTAGGTATGACCTTTGAACTTTATTCTCAACTAAAACCTCTCTTTTACAGAAAACTTTCCCCAACACCTCTTAATTTCATCACCTTCCTTATTTAATTTTTTTCCCCTATTTATCCCATATGTTGCTTTCTTTGTATATATTTGTTTGCAAGTTGTATCCTCCATTAGACTGTAAGCTCCTTGAGGTCAGGGACTGTCTTTTGGCTCTTATGGTATCCCCACCACCTGGCACATAATAGGTACTTATTAAATGTCTATTGATTGACTGATGATTGATGGACTGTAGTATGGTAACATCATCAGGTGAAGACAAGTTGGTGGAGAGTGCTCTATGAGGTAGCAGGGTGGGTAGGTAAAAAATGGTGCTGCCAGAGTCATTAGAGATGATAAAAGACAGGAGAAAAGAAGAGAAGAAGTGGTGCAACTGAAAATGGGAGAGGCAAGCACTGAGTGAAAAGTTTCATTGAGTGAGATTCATCATCCAAAGAATCCTGTGTGGATAGTTCCTAAGCAGGGAGCACAGAACCCAGCTTACAGATGGAGTGAGACAAGCAGAGACACCAGGGACAGTGAGGAGTTGAGATAGAATCCCAATAACCTTAGAGCTAAGTTAAGATTCTTCTGCATATTTCAGCACTCCCACCCAGAAGCAGCTGATCTTCATGGAGAGGAAATGGGTCAGATCAACAGTTTCCTCCCCTTGGTCACTCAAGAGCAGAGACCCACCCCTCATATGTTTTCTTTACCAGAACCAAGATCACTAGCTGACTCTGCAACTAAATGATCAGTACTTAGCTCAAGAGCTCTGGCAATAACAGCAGTCCACAAACTACTAGCCTTATTTCCTGCCCAGCCCTTGTAGTCATTATGAAAGGGAGTAATCCTGCTAGAAAAGAGATCCATTATCCCCACTATCATGATTTCCTCTGGAGGGGCAGGTAAGCAAGGCACTCTGAGAAAGAGAGACAGAAAGCAGCACGCTGCCAGGTGGGGCAAGGCACTACAACTATCACTTCCTTTCAGACCCTGTCCAAGACAGCCCAGGACCTCAGCTCAAGAGTTCCAGAAACCCTGCTTCCCTTGACCACGTACCTATCTTCCAGACTGGTCTCTGAAACCACAGCTCTGAGAAACTACCTTTGTGGAGATTCAACCTGGCAATTTCCTTTGCAGGTGTGCAGTTTCTACCCTCTCAGCAACCACAACTACTAAAAACCTAGTAAAAGAAACTCTTACTACCAAAGTTCTTAGCATCATCAATTAATTCAAAATCGGAAACCAATATGGTTTTGTTAACAGAAATGACATTAAAGAAGAAACATTGCCATTTGTTCTGCTGCTATACCCTAAAGACCATGAAGCCTCTCCATCCAAGTCAGTTAAAACCTCCTCTATATTTTGTCTCCTCTCCCATTAAAAAGCGAGATCCCTGAGAACAAGGATTTTACTTTTCTATTTGTCTCCATAGCATTTATCAGAGGACTTTACACGTTCTAAGTACTTAGTAAATGCTTTTCCATTTATTCATTCATGCACCCTGATCACATCTAGAGAGATATATTAGACAGCATCCATTTGTTTATGGTTGCTGAGAGTGCTTTTACTACTTGATTCATTTAGTTTATTTGTCTGTAAGCCACCTTAAAAAACACAACAATCCCAAGCATTTACACACATGCATGGTCTCCAGTTTTTATCTGAAACATTTCTTATTAAGCACAGGAATCCTAGGATGAAGAGCAACAAATATCTGGGGCTGCATTGGTGTACATTAATGTGAAATATCTGGGCCTCAAAAGGCAGGTTACATATCATTTCACGTGTTAAATGTTTTTGCTATTGGATTTAATATGTTCCTTATATGGTCTGGTAAAACAGAAAGGACTGGATTGAAGGTCCATCATGAAATACATAGCTGATGAGCTACATTGAACCTGGGAAATAGTGAAAAGTGCTACAAAAGATTTCAAAGCACATCACAAATTAAAGCCTCTGACCTCAGTAACAAAATTGAGTGCTCAAACTAGTGGTAACTCATGGGGGTAAAAAGAAGCTATAAACTTGCCTTTTCTACTAATTTATTATGTGAATGTAAGGTATTACTTTGAATAGCAATTCTCTTCTTTATTGACTTTTTAAAACTGTGGTTGACTGTCCTGTCTTGAGCCTCAGTAAAACCAAAGGTTTTGGGGATGACAAGGGAGCAAGAACACAACAAGATGAAAAGTGGAATATCATACAGAAAATAAGAGAGTTGTGCCTGAGATGAAAACTCTTCAATCTGGAGTGATCGAAAATACCCCCAATCCCAGGAAAACCCACCAGCAAAAGTTATTTTAAAAGAAACACCTTCTTTTCATTAAGGGAATCCCCAAGTCCAAAAGTCTTGATTCCACAAGTAACATTGAAGTAGAAAATAAAAGTAGAATCTTTTGTCATGAATCTCAAGTATGTTGAAGGTCTTTTTACTATACTGGAACTTTGTTGTGATAAATCTTGAATATTACTTCCTGAGATTAATTTAGCCCTCATTGCTTCCCTTTCTTTGAATGTAGAATTTAAAGTCTCTATCACACAATTTAACATTTAAGTACTTTTTATTTTCTACTGTTTCATGTGTATGCACCCTTAGAGAATGTTCACCCAGCATTTCAGGCAACGACATGGAAATGTAAGATAGACTTGCTTCCAGAAGCGATATACGGCAGAGGGACTGTCCCTCCTCTCTTCTGTCCCCACTTCAAAGATAGGCTGTAAGCTATTTGAGGGTAGAGACAATATCTTATATTTCTATGCATCAGCATCAGAGTGCCTAGCACATGGCTGAGACTATAGTACTTCCAAAGAGCCTTCATTTTATGAGGTCAGCAGTTCTGACACTGACACAAATTACTTCTCCTTCACATACTTTAGCAGAATGTCATCATCCATTGCTATTGTGGAAAAAATTAATTACAGGATGACCATCATTTGGGTGACAGGCATGCTACATTAGCTAGGCTGGTCCTCAAAGGAAAAAATCTGTCCTTTCCAACAGTACCTATCAAGATTTGAATTCTATCGGCATAGCTTTCAAGAAATGAGAGAAACTTTCAAATTAAGATAAGATCCCAGAGTAACTCTTTTGTAGAGGGAACATATACCAGTGCTCAGTAAAATAATTATTGGTTGGTTGATTTTAAAGACATGGAATGTTTTTAATGGGCATAGTGGATAGAACTGAGAAGTATTTTCTGACCTAGGGATAACAAAGCAAAATATTAGTATTTTCCCCTCTTTTTCATGGTTAGATATCTACCTTCATATCAAATACTAATAGATGCTTAGCAAGTTAAAGCAAGACTATTTTAGTACAGCACAATATTTATTATTTGGTCTCCTTTGGGGCTTGGTATGTCAGTTTAAAAAATTAATAAGGAAAAATTATCATGAAGTAGAAAACTAATGCAATGGGTTGTAACAGGAATAAATAGACTTTTTCCTACATAGCTATTTTGTTACCTCCACTGGATCTGCCATGTAAATCATCATTGACATTTTAAATGTACATCTCATCTAGATTAGAGGTACTCAGAGTTAAGATCCATTTTGTCTCTCTTTAACTACAGTCAGCAAAAATAAAGGACACATGACATGCTTAGCATCAGAGTTTTCAAGGGTTATTAATCCCTCATTTCAACACTGACAGATTTCTCCTTGTGAATTTATTGTAATAGGAAGAATGACTTTCTTCCTCTTGTTGGATAAAGACATAATTCTTCAGGTTTCTGAGTCTATGGAGAGTCCTTAGTTATCCTAGTACCCAAACTTAATATGAATATGGGTAATTTGATTTGTTTTCTTAAATATACTATGTAATATTGATCTGTGGTTTAGTTTGGGTTTTTTATTTCTTTGTTTTCCTTTGTCTGTATTACCATAACACCGTTTCAATTAACTAAATGGCATATTTATATATATGCCATTATACACACACACACACACACACACACACACACACACACACACACACACTTATCGTATAAAATAACTCAGATTCATAGTTTCTAGATATGATAACATCTCAATTAGTAAAGCCCTAGAAATAAAGCAACTTTATACAAAATCAGTCTATGTTGAAAAGTAGTATTTTAAAATTCTTTAATCAGGCAAAATAGAGTTTGTATTCATAGCTACATGACAAAAATACCTCAGTACGTTCCTATTTGTCTTCTCTCACTTAAAGGAAAATAGAACCAACCCTTAGTGTAAGTAGAAATGACTAAGTGAGGGTTTAAAATAGGAGGGAAAAAAATAATAGGATTGAGTCAAACACAAACCTATCAGTTATAAATCTACATGTGAATGGAGTAAAGTCTTCAATAAAATTAAGAGAATGTAAAAATGGCTAAGAAAATAAAATGCAACAATTTGTAGTATACAAAAAGCACGGAGTAAATGAAAATAAAGTATTAGAAAAAATGATCTACAGGTAATTTTGAAACATAGGCATTGAAATCTTTACTTTAAGTAAGGCAACAATAAATAGGGAGATTTCTTTATGCTTACATATATATGTACCAAATTTCAGTCAAAAAATAAATTGCTGAATTGCAAAGAGGTAGTAGCACAATAATTTTAAGAAGCATTAATTGATATTCCTCTCTTAGCGTGGGATTAATATAGAAGAAAATACATAGCTGAACAGAGTATAGAAAAAATAAAATTAAAAGAACTTTGATGAGTATTGTATGGGAATACAAAAATATATAGATACATATTTCCAACATTGCCAAGTTGATACTCTGCCAGAGCATAATGAAATGTAAAAAAAGAAATAATAAATACATTTTAAGAGTATAGCTCAGTTAAAATAATACTAATAATACTAAATAATACTTACTAACTAAGGGCATTAAAAACAAAAGATATAAATCCAAATGGAGATTTAGTAACAACATCCTAATAACTGAACAAAGAACAAATAAGAGAAACAATAATTATACTGAAGAGAATCATTTTGAGATAACACATCAAAATTTTCAGGATATACCTAAAGCAGTCCTCAGGGGAAAATGAATGTTTTTGAAATATTGACATAAAAAGTACAGAAAAGATTGTTGTATTTTTAAAACTTTGAAAAGCAACAAATTATAATAATATCAAAACAAATACAAAGAAGATTTTTTAAATTCAAGAAGAAATAATAAAAATGAAAATTAAAAGACTATTAAAGTGATAAAATAAAGAGTTCATTTTTTTTTCCAAGACTGGCAAAATCAACAAATCATTAGTCAATTCAGGGAGAAAAGAAAATCAAATTTCTAAGAAAAAACATTTTAAATAAGTTAGCATAACATAGCAACAAAATATAAAATTATTCATTATGATCAAATTGAATTTATAACAGGAATGAACAGATTGTTCAGTATTTCAAAACAATTAGCATAACTAAGCACATAAATAATAATAGCTAGGGAAAAACCTGCATTAATCCATCAGCAGATGCAGGAAAATTTTTCAACAAAATGCAACGTAGCTTAGAAGTGCAGGAGAATAAATGCCCTTCATGTAAACAATCATCCAGGGAGTCAGAATTGTATCATTTTGGACCATGATTGGCACCACAATACAGTAGAAAGACCACTGACTCTGGAATAAGATGGCTTGAGTTCATATCTTACCTTTGATACTATCTAAATGACCTTAGGAAAGTCTCTTATGCCTTAGTTTTCTCATTTGTATGATGAGAAGGTTAGAATAGATGTCCCCTATATCCTAATATCTCATGGTTTCCCTAGCCTCTTTCCCCCACAGTCCTTTCATCTCTCATTATTTCCCAGGTAATTCAGTTATGGTGATGCTTGGTTTTCCTCCCTTCCCACTCTTGACCCTATTAATAACCTATCCCACTATACAGTGTCCTCTAAAGTCAAATCCCTTGCCTCCCTATCTTACCATTGCTCATCCCTTTCCAAATCCCAGAGCTGGATTCCCTTACCTTTTGTCTTCTCCGTTCCCATGCACATGTAATTGAATGATGCTATAGGAAATCATATAATTATAATTGACTAGGTCCCCTATAAATCTATATTTTTCTAATCTCAGTTATTTGGAACAGGTACTGAGCTGAATTAGGGAAAGGGAGTTTCCTCATTGGGAAATCACAGGTCTGGACATAGCCCTCCTTCCCCCAAAAAACTCCTAAATGAATTCTTAAAGTAAAGCAATCTCTTTATTCTTTCTCAGTTGTTTATCATACTCCCTACAAAGGGTGTTCCAAACTTTTACTTCTTTTCTCAAGCCTGTCTTTCTACCTTCTCCTTTTTCATTTTACCATACCTCAAACTTTACTGAGAAAATAGAGACAATTTGCAATAAAGTCCCTTTTCTCCCCTTTTCTATATCTCAAAACCCTTTGGTATCATCTCTCTTTCCCATGTTCCCCTTTACTTCAATCTCTGATAAAAAAAAAAATACTTCTCAACAATTCCACAGCTTATACCTTTGAACCTATTCTTCCTCTCTCCTCCAGATAATCCCCATAACTATCATGTCTCTCTCTGTATGTCTCCAATTTTCAATTTCTCTCTGCTTCTTGGATCTTTTATTGCTCCTTATGAAAATGATGGATCATGTTTCCACCAGTTTAAAAAATCTTTATTCTACCCTACCATCCCATCAAGCTTTCATCCTATATCTCTTCTCCCTTTCACAAGCTCCTAGAAAAATCTATCTACACTAATCACCTACATTTCCTTTCATTACTTGCTTATCAATTTCTATCAGCCTGTCTTCTGACTTCATTATTCAACTGAAATTATTGTCTCTAAGGGTACCAATGATTTCTTCATTGCCAAAACTAATGAATGGTCTTTTTTCAAATCTCATACTTCCTGATCGCTCTGCCATTTTTTACTCTATTAACCATAACTTCTTTCAAAATACACTCGCTTCCTTGAGTTTTTGTAACATTGCTTTCTCCTTGTTATCTTCTTATCACTCCTATTTGTCAACTTGGAATCATCTTCAATTCTCCATTCTCTCCCTCCTCACATATTCAAACAGTTGCTAATGCTTATTAATTCTTCCCCTCCCATATCTTTTGAGTATCTGCCCCCTTTTCTTCACTCAGATGGTCACCACTCTAGTTAAAGCCTTTACTCCTTCTCACCCAACTATTGTAATAGTCTCTTACTTGTTCTGCTTTCCTCTAGCCCTTCTCTTCTCTAATTTACTCTCTAGACATCTGTCAAAGTGATATTACTAAAGTACAGGTCACTCTGACTATGTAATCCCTACCTCAAGAATCTCCTACGGTGCCCTATTTGTTCTTTAGCATCAAATAGAAACTCCTCTGCTATGCACTTTAGCCAGTCACAATCTGACTCCAGATGAACTTCTCAGATTCATTGCGCGTTATTATCCTTCACATATTCAACATTCCAGCTTTAAGTTCCTTATATAGGACATTACACTTCCTATCTCCATGTATTTACCTTGGCTGTTTCCTATGTCTTAAATATATTCCCTCCTAACTTCTGCCTCATGAAACTAGTAGAATAGCCATAACCTATGTAAGATCTATGCTGTGATCTCCCAGATGCTATGATAGTGCTTTACATAATACTCTAGCACAAAGAAAGGCTGTGCATCAGGGTAATATCTGGTCCCAGAGCTATATAGGGTAATGGTAATTTAATGTAATAGTACTTTAAATGGGAAAATCTTTCCCATTCATTAATAGGCCCATATGACCTGTTTAAATCACATGGAAGCCCAAGTTGCATGTGGTGGGAGTAGCTTGCTGAATGGTTGGAATAGGGAAGGTGAAGCAGAACTGAGAGGAAGTTGGTAAGAGCAGTTGGGGTAGAGGAGAGAGGACCCAGGCAGGCACAGCTAGTCTTGTGAGTGTTTGTTTGTGGGAAAACCACAGTCGGGGCAGGGCTGGGGAATGGCTTGGGAACAGCTTCATCCCCTGCAGTGCTAAAGTGTATTGACTTCTTGATTACTATGATGGATTTGGCTTTCTGATGTTGGGATTTGATTTTCTGGTGTCTGAATAAATGTTTTTCTTCTGCCTTCTACATGAAGAGTCTGTTATACTTTGTGATTCACAGCGTATTCATAGTCACCATCAGTGCCGTGAATATTGCCTTGATGATACAGGCACCAAGTGCAGAGTGAGGTAAGAGGTGCCCCATGGAAGGTTTGCTAAATATTACTCAGTTCCAGGTCACAGATTCAGGATGAACTAAGAAGGAGACCTGTGCCAAGTGATAGAGTTCTGGGGCAAGAAGTGGTGGCAGGAAAACAAACCCAAGAACTATATGAACACAATTACAAAACATTTTCCACAGAAATAAAGTCAGGCCTAAATAATTGGAAAAACATCAGTTGCTCATGGGTAGGTCAAACTAATATAATGAAAATAACAATTCCACCTAAATTAATTATTTATTCAGGGCCATACCAAACTATGAAAAAATTATTTTATAGAGCTAGAAAAAATAATAACAAAATTCATCTGGAAGAAGAAAAAGTCCAGAATATCAAGGGAATTAATAAAAATAAATGCTAGGGAAGGTGACCTAGCTATACCAGATCTTAAATTGTATTTTAAAGCAGCAATCATCAAAACTATTTCACACTGACTAAGAAACAGAGTGGTGGATCTGTGGAATAGGTTAGGTACACAAGACACAGTAGTCAATGACTATAAATAACAATCTACTACTTGATAAACCAAAGACTTCAGCTTCCGGTATAAGAACTCACTATCTGACAAAAACTCCTAGGAAAATTTGAAAATGGTGTGGCAGAAACTAGGCATAGACCATCTTACACCATACAAAAAAAATTAAATTGGGGGCAGAGACAAGATGGCAGAGTAGAAAGACACACATATGCAGGGTCTCCCCACACTGACCATAAAATACCTGTAGAGAGGGAATCTCAACAAATTTTGGAGCAGCAGAAGTGGAGAACAACAGAGTAGAGGAGATTTCCAGCCCAGGGTGACCTGAAAGGCCCACGGGAAATGTTGGTTGCACAGGACGTGGAGCAGAGCACAGAGCTCAGCCCAGCCTTGAGTGAACTGCACTGCTGTGGCTCTGGAAGGAGGACACCTCAGGGACAGAATTTATGGTCGCAGCAGCAGCAGGTCTACAGAACCCTCAACCCACAGGAGCCAAAAGTCAGGGGCAGGGATTTTTCAGCTGACTGGGAAGGGAGAAGGGCCTTCCCATACCTCTGGTCTCAGGCAGCAGTCAGCAGAAGCCACATCGGGCAGGTGGCAGCAGTTCTCACTACAGCCCATACAGCAGCCTGCATCCATTGTTGGATCTTAAAACCCCTGGGAGCACTGAGGAGCTGAATATTACCTCAGCCCTGTATAGAGGTCCTGAGAGAGTTGATCTTTGTCTCACACTGAATGGTGGCCCTGCCCATCCAACCTATCTGAAAACCAGCCTCCAGGGCTGACTTGGTCAAACGGAGGCCAGATGACTGTGGAGAGGTAACTGCTTAGACTCTGGACACAAAAATCTCTCCCTGTTTCTAGATCAGTGAACATGCTTGACTGTGCCATCTTGGAGGAACTGAGATCTTACAGATTCCCAGAGTATACCCTATTCTTGACAAAGGACCCAAAAGTCAAGTAATTAGTAGGGAAAATGCCAAAAAAAAGGGGGAGGAGGGTGGAAATAAGACTATAGAAGGTAACTTTCCTGGTGAACAGATATCTTCTCCTATCCTTTCAGATGAGGAAGAACAATGCTTACCATCAGGGAAAGACATACAAGTGAAGGCTTCTGTATCCCAAACATCCAAAATAAATATTCAATGGGCTCAGGTCATTGAAAAGCTCAAAAAGGATTTTGAAAATCAAGTAAGAGAAGGGGAGGAAAAACTGGGAAGAGAAATGAGAGAGATGCAAGAAAATCATGAAAAGTGGGTCAATACCTTGCTAAAGGAGACTCCAAAAAATGCTGAAAAAAATAACACCTTGAAAAATAGGTTAACTCAATTGGCAAAAGAGGTTCAAAAAGCCAATGAGGAGAAGAACACTTTAAAAAGAAGAATTAGCCAAATGGAAAAGGAGGTTCAAAAGCTCACTAAAGAAAATAGTTCTCTCAAAATGAGAATGGAACAGATGGAGGCTAATGACTTTCTGAGAAACCAAGAAATCACTAAACAAAACCAAAAGGATGAAAAAATGGAAGATAATGTGAAATATCTCATTGGAAAAACAACTGACCTGGAAAATAGATCCAAGAGAGACAATTTAAAAATTATG
>JAQQSK010013061.1:0-11624 GCA_028658325.1 Potorous gilbertii | reverse complement strand
TGTCATGCAGGGTAGAAGCAAATATTCTGTCTTTTCAAGGAAAGAATACTTATGTTATTTCTCCTGTTCTATTGTAGGGCCAATCACACAATACCTAGTGTCTAGATATAGTCCCCTTATCCTGAAATCATTAAATGAATCTAGTAGGGATGCACTTGGATTCAAAGTCAAAACCCCTAGAGAATTTCTCTAGTAGTCCAGAAGAAATATTTACTGAGAAATGAATTTTGAGGTCTGTGTGTTCCTTTGTCTTTTCCATACATAAGTCTTACTGAGGAACATGTCTCTTAAAAGAGATCTATGGCCCTAGATGACTGAGGCCAGAGGATATTCTCATTCATTTGTAGCCAGAAATGTGCTAGAGCTAGATCAAACCTACAAGCTGATTATTAAATTTTCAGGTTGATCATTTACACTTTGGAAATCAGTACTTGGTTTATTGTTTGATTGATTGCTTGGAGTTAAGAAAATGATCAATAAAATGTCAGTAATACAGATTAAGGTTAAAAGTGTATCATGTGTGTTCATTGTTTTAGAGAGCCAAGTTGTCAAACATTTGTTTAAACATTCTTCTTGTATCCTCATTCTTATGGCCTCTTTTCCTTCTCCACATCACTTAAAGTGGATCTAGACCAATGATGTCGAACTCAAATAGAAACAGGGGTCACTAAACCATACACAAGGATCCCATGTGGGCCGTATATTAACACAGAGAACCACCTGCTAAGATTTTCTGTGTTCTGTTGTTACCCACTTGGTGACTTTGCTCAGGCCAGTAGCTAGAATGTTCTTCCCTCCTCATCTTCACCTGTTTGTCCTTCAAGGACTAATTCAGGAGACAAGTCTGTCATGGTGCTTTACCTGATCCTTTCTTCCTGGTCCCTTACAGCTGAGACTGAGGTATCACCTCTAATAGATCTCTTAGAACCCTTTGCTAGCGCCTCTACTGGGCATTTATCATGTCCTCATCTGTGTTCTACCTAGCTCTGTGCCCATGTTTTTTTCCTTACAGCTTGACAATCTTATATGTAAAGCCCTAAACTTGGAATCAGGATGATGCAGGTTGAAATCCCAGTTCATACATTTAGGTCAATCACTTTGTATCTTGGAGGTACCCTTGAGGATTCCAATGTTTGCACTACTTTGTTCCAATACTTTTATGATCCAAGTTCATTGTTACCCTTTGAAGGACCATGGAGATAAGTCATTATGCCCCCCACCAAAGGTGTAGAACGGTACCTTAAAGGTAGTGAGGGAGAAATGTCCAATAAATTGAACTATGCATCCAATATTTATTTTTAACATTCTTTTTTTATTTCGAGTTCAAAATTATCTCCCTCCCTTTACTCTCTCCCCCATCCATCAAGAAAGCAAGCGATAGAATAACCTTTATACATGTGAAATCAATGTGTATCCAATATTTGAGGTAAATAGAACATGCTTCCCATTTCAATGACTGTCAGTCTTCTCCTTCATACTTTGATGGAATAAAAATGTTTTCCCTGAGAAGGGCAATGATTCCTCATTTATCCCAGTTTTTGAATACATGGTCCAATGGAAGAAGTAGGTATCAAGAAGCCCTTCTCATGGCATAGCATGGAGCCTTAGGCAGGTACTGAAACTTTTTAAGATCTGATAATCATGAACTCTAAAATGAGATGCAGGTTACATTAGAGGATTAACTAGTTAGTGCCTCCTAAGTCTGGGGAGGGTTTCGGTAGTTCTCAATAAATAGTGTAACTTGCCTGGTAGAATAGTTGATTTTAAAGTGAGAGTCCAGGCATGGAGTGGGGATTTTTGGTAACCCACTAGGACCAATACCTCTCCTTACCCTTGTGGTTCAAACCCAAAAATAGAACAAGAACATCCATCATCAATTGAGGAAGAGAGATCAAAGAAATCATGGAGGACTTTCAGAGGAGATCCAGAATAGATAACAATACCTTCCTTAGAAAGAGCATCTGGATTGTAGAAGGCATGAGGCTGGGTTATATGGCCCGTGCAGTGACTTTGAGGAGAGAGCTAGGAGGAAGGGGAATGCTTTTGAACAGAGCTCTCTAATAAAAAGTCAATTCAATCGAAAATCCAACTGAAGTAGGTTGGAAAGGCAGAAAGTGTGTAACATATGTTGCTGCCAGGTCTCTGGGGCCCACTCTCACTATGGAAAACCAAGTTCCAAATAAAATGGAAAGAATTTAGTGATTGGGGCAGTCCCTATGTGGTCCACCACTTTCTCTGGAGCCTTGGTTTGGGAGCACAGGGATTTATTTTGGGCCCCTCCAGCACACAAGGGAAGACTGCTACATAGTGGTGATGCTAGAAGGAACCTCCCAGTTCCTTTAAGTTCATAGCATATAAACTCTGAGATTTAGAACTGGAAGGATTTTAGAAGCCATCGTGCCTAACCATCTTATTTGACAGATAAGGAAACTGAGGCAGAGAGCAGTGAAGTGACTGTATACGACACTAGACTTAGGATCAGAGGTTTTTAACTTCGTTTATGTTGTAGACCCCTTAGGTAGATAGGTGAAGCTTCCCATCTCAGAATCATCTTTGTAAATGCATCAGATTACCCAGGAAACCTAATGTATTGAAATGAAGATGCATTTTTACCCTCTTGAAATCGATCCACAATTCTCTTGGTAGTCAGTGAACTCCAGGTTTAAGAACCCCTAATCTAAAGAGAACTCTCATGCCTGGTAAGCTGAGAAAGGAGAAATTTCACTATGTTCTCTGGTATTGCCCAGCCATACTACCGTGATTTTGCAAATTCAGCAGCAGCCTCCATGAATCTCCTCTGACTGGTGGCGCCCATCTCAGTGTACCAGCTGGTGGCTCCAGAGTGGTTATGCGGCCTTTTTTATCCAAATTACTTTATTTGTCAGGATCCCATTATTGAGAATGTCCTTCAGCACAGGTGGGGCCATCATATCTGACCATCTTGGCGTGCGTCTAGTGTGGATGACTTTGCCCCAGAATGAAGATATTTTCTTTAAAAGCAAATGTTCTGTTGGTCGAGCCCCATTCTCTGACCATTTGTCGCCTTATATCTAGCCTCTTTTCACTTGGAGGACAGAATCAAGACAAATAATTCCCCTGCATAATTCCTCCCCTCAGCAAATAAGGCTGTTATCAGAGGCTCTGAGAACATCAGTCAGCAGAATATGATTTGTCCTTGGCAGGGCATGGGAAGAGTTATTAAATTAAAGGAGCAGTCATTCCTTCCATCTGGTGTGGGGGTGGGGGTGGGAGAAGCTCGTCAGCCCTCATTCATCCCCCTTGGCCAACTGCCTTGCTTTCCCCTCATTACTTTTTCTATCTACCTCCCATTGTGGCCTGGATGGGGTGGAGATTCATGGTTACTGATATTGACCAGAAGTGGGCTGGGGTCACCAGCCCCAAAGGGGTCCAGTCAAGTGACAAGGACATTGATTCTGGGTTTCCTGGCACCTCCAGTCTTGAAGGGTAACACTAGAGCATCATTTAATTGTTTGGAGGAGACTAGACTTTAGATCCTGGGCATTACCTTTGGTTTTTATGATATATTTGATGAGAAACAGACAGGGAGACAGGGAGAGATTGATTGATTTAAGGAAGAAAAATAAGAATACCAAAGAGGTTCATGGGATTGGATTGCAAAAAGAATGCTGGTTTTCAATCAAGCCATTGTCATCCTAAGTATCCCGCTACAATATATAGATTTCTACACCCTAGCCAGTCTTCAGCTATATATATATGAAAGCAAATAAATATATGAGTAGATTTGTTTTCTTGAATTGACTCCTGGAAATTTCTTGGACCCTTCATTTACTCAGCCAACATGTACTACAATGGAAGTGTCCTGTATGAAACACCTTCATCAAACAGCATTCATATTAAGTATTTACTTGCTACTTTCCACATTCCTTTTTATGTGCCTCACAGGAACATCAATTTGAACCTCCGAGAAGATCCTGTCTCGATTAGATTGTGAGCCCCTTGAAGACAAGAACTGTCTTTGGCGCCTTTTTGTATCACTAGAACTTAGCACAGTACCTGGCGCATAGTAGGTGCTTAATAAATGTTTATTATTGATTGATGTAGAGCTATAAGGGACCTAAAAAGCCATTGACCTCCCCCCCCCAATTTTACAGAGAAGGAGAATGATACCCAGGGAGAAGAGATTTTCTATCTTCATAGGATCTTAGATTTATGATTAGAGGAGTGCCCAGAAGTCATTGTCTACTGCCCTCTTTTAATAGATGAGGAAACTGAGGCACAGGGAAGTTTGGACGCTTGTACAAGGTCATATATGTAGTCATAGATCTAGAGCTGGAAGGGGCCTCAAAGACCATATCTAACTCCCATAATTTTACAGAGGAAGAAACTGAGGCCCAGAGAGGTTAAAGTGACTTGTCCAGGGACACAAATAGAATTATAGATATAGAAGAGAAAGAGACCTCAGAGTCCATTTGAGCAATTCTTTCATTTTACAGAAAAGTAAACTGGGACCCAGAGAGATAAGGTGACACATCCAGGAAAACACATAGGATTATAGATCTAGCACAGGAAGGAACCTCAGATGCCATCTAATCTAGTTCTCTCATTTTACAGATGTCAGTTGAGGCCTAGAGAGAAGTGACTTGTTCCAGATCACATGGCCAGTAAGTGACAGGGACAAGGGCTCTTAAACCAAGAGCCTTTGATTCTCCATCTGGAACTCTTTCTCCTGCCCCATGGGGCTCATCATGAGGTGATGGTGAAACTTTCATCAAGGGGAGAGCTAGTAGAAGGAACCCCAGCTCCAGCTGGTCCTAGCAAGCTGGAAAGGCTTGGAGTAGAGTTCAAATGGCATATGTGGCAGCTGCAGGCCAGCCCAGCTCCAGCACTGTGTTGATTGCTAGGCAATAAATCTTTTGGCCATAGCCACTCGTGAAGCAGGTGATGATGATTTTAATAACTGATTATGCAATAAAAATAATATTTAATGAAATAATGTGATGAAAATGATAAGAACTACTCATAACAACATTATGGAAATAACGATAGCTAATCTCATAAGTATAGCCCATTAAGGGTTACCAAGTGTTCCAGCCTGTTAGATTGTTTAAAATTTGAAAGTGGGACAAAATAATAGCCCCTCCATGAGTCCTAAATGACAGGTGCTTAATGGCCATGGTCCTCATCTTGGAAAGCCTCGTCCTCCAACCTCATTTAACCAGCTGGGTTTGAAGGGAACACAGGGAAGTTTAATCCAAGTGTTTATGATTCATTTACACCTAAATCATTAAATGGTATTTTAAGGACAGTTGATGGCTCCAAGCTTTTAAAATAATCATACTGCTTTTCTCTTAAACAGAAACAGCTGCCAAGAGTAAACAAACTCAAATACCATTTGCTGTGAAATTCCTCCCGCCCAAATTTGGAGTAGGCTCTAAGTTGGCATGGAAGCCTCCATCTGTATTCTCTGCAGTAATGGCCCCCCTGGGTAGGAATACTCACACCCTTTCCTGAAAGGGTTGCCTGTAATTGAAGTCCAGGATGTGAGGGGGCTTTGCTTTCAGGGTTGTGTCATGGAATGGACCTTTAAAGTCTTAGCATGAGACTCAAGTCAGAGTCTTGGCTCCCACTCTGGGTTTGGGCTAGTGGATGAGTAGCTTAAGCTCCCCTGCCACCAACCAGTCTCAGTTTCATTCTAAGTAAAATGTGGAGGTGGAGTCAGAAGGAGGCAATAATATCTATACTTTCTGTCCCTTGGACTTGAGAATAATGACAATATTCTGTCAATATTAAAAGGCTTTAGAAATGTCATTGAGGGCTCAGGATTCTCTACTAGTATTATCAGCAGCAGTTATCGTCGCCATCGTCGTCGTCATCACTATCATCGTAAGACCTGGGGAGCTGGTCTTGAGTCTCAGGTCTGCCACATATTAGTTTTGCAACCCTGGGAAGAAGTGTCTATAAAAGCACCCACTATATGCCAGTCACTGTGTGTGCCAAGCAATTTACAAATATATTTCAGCTGATCTTCACAACAACCCTGCAGGGTAAGCGCTATTTTTAGCCCCATTTTACCGATGGGAGAACCGAGGCAAACAGGTTAGCTGGCTTGCCCGAGGCCACCCAACTAGTAAGTATCTGAGGTCACATTTGAACTTGGATCTTCCTGGCTCTAGGTCCAGCACTCTAACCACTGACCTGCCAGCTGCCTCTGTCGATTACTTTCCTCCTGAGCTTTGACTTTCTCATTGGTATAACTGGGATAGCACTTGATATTCTCTAGAGGATTGTTTTAAGGAGAGTGCTTAAAGTACTATGGGAGTGTGAGTTATGATTTTGTAGCATCAGAGGAGCTGAGACTGAGAGCTAGAGGAGACCTCAGGCCATCTTGTCTAATTGTCTTCACTATACAAAACAGGAAACTGAGGCCCAGGGAGGTGAGGGGACTGAGGATCCTATATTGAGGGATGGAAGAGGCCCAGGGAGGGCAAGTGGATTGCCCAAGTAAGTTCCCAGAGTTAGAATTTGAACCCAAATCTTCTGACTTCAAAATTAGTGCCCCTTCCATTATACTGCATGGTTATCTGATTTTAAGAAACAAATATTATTATAATGAGGGAGATGAGAAGAATGACATGATAGGATGATAGACAACATGGTGAAGTGGATGATAGAGCTGGTCTTGGTGTTAGGAAGACACAGGGTCAAATCCAGTCTGTTACATACTAGCCATAGGATTCTAGGTCAGTTCTCCAAGCACCTCTCTAAGTCTGTCAAGTGGAGAAGGTGCTACTTTCTATCAGGAAAGAAGTTTCTCACCAGGTCACATGATGAAATCTCATGGTCCAAGTAGTCGGTGAAAATGACGAAAACCACGCTGACAATAAATGATACCTCATGTCAAGGGTTTAACAAAGATGATGTACATTATTTCCTTCAGTTCTGACAGCGATCATGTTATTGCCCCAATTTTTCAGAGGAGACAAGTGTGGCTCAAAGATGTTCATTAGCTTGCCCAGGGCCACACAACTAGTAAGTGACAAGAGCTGGATTAGAAATCAAGTCTTCCTGATTCCATGTCTAGAATTCTAACCACTTTGCATCACTGCCTACCTTGATGTTTTAGAAGCATTTTCAATATTCTGTCCTTTGTAGGGCTTTTCTTTGTTGGTGTCTTCTGACCTCTTTGGGCTATTTTGGGGGAAACACCCACATTGCTGATTTTTCTGAAAGGATTGGATATGGCCTGCCAGGCTCTCCTCCTCCTCTTCCCCCACCCCCAGCCCCACTTTGAGGCAGCCTCATGTAAGAAAATGATTTGTGCTTCCATATCGACTACTAAAATGCTGTAATTAGATAAAAATAACTTCCTTGTGAAGAGCTCTGGTGTGTCTTGTGATTGACTATTGAGAGAAAGGAAAGAAGGAACAGAGAGAAAGACAAACTGGCTAGTTTGAAGAGAATAAGTAAGCCCCTGGGGCATCAGTCCTTCATTGTTTTGGGGCACTATGTTTTGTTAGTTTCTAATTGAAGCAGTTCCAGTTGACTGGGAATCAGAACACCTGGGTTCATATTTGTCTTCTACTATTTAATTATGTGACCTTGAACCATGACCCTTCCTTTCTTTGGGCCTCAGTTTCCCCCTTTCTCAAATTAGAAGGTTGGTCTATAGTGGGAGTTCTTAGCTTTTTTGTATCATGGCCTCCTTTGTCAGTCTAGTGAAGTCTATGAACCCCTTCTCAGAATAACGTCTTTTAATGCCTAAATTAAAATATGTAGGATTACAAAGGAATACATGCTACCAGTGACCTTAGGCCAATCACTCCAGCTCCCAACTCTTTTGGAATACCAGGCTTCTTGGAGACCTCTTGCTTCCTGGTGCTCTCTGATTCACTTGGTTTGAAACTGGAATCTTTTCCTGGACAGGAAATCAAAACCAAGATAGCAGGAAGAAGAGGGTGCTAGTGGACAGCTCTTCTGGAACATTTTGGTCCTATATATTCATGGAGAAGTGTAGAGAAGGTCCTTAGGAGAGACAATGTGGAGAGTGAGGATCCGGTGATTTGGCATGGGAAGGGTGGACTGTTCTCTGAGAAGTTTGATGAGTGTATTGCAGAATCAACCTTGGTGCCTCGAGATGTGGTGACCTAAAAAAAAAATAGAAAAGATTGATAGAGGAAGAACTAGCAATTTAGTTTTCAAGGAGGCCCAAGGGAATTTCATGATCAAAGGTTGAGTAAGTTTTAAAGATGTTTCTCTGAGTTGCTATGATGTCATTGGAGCTGTCTGACTAAAGCTATATTAAGAATGGTAATAAAACAAAGAGAGATGACTGCTGCCTGCCTGTCTGTCTGTCTGTTGCCCCTGGCCCAGGTCAGAGCAGCCTGACCCAGGGGAATCAATTTGGAAATCATTTCTTTAGTTTGCTGGAAAGATGCTGTTGAGCTCATTAATTACATTTGGGTCAAGAAGGAAAATTTCATGAAAAAGCAATCACAGCGGAGTCAAGCTGGTAGGAGGGTATGTAATCATTGATAATGGATAACAGCATCATTTCTGGAACACTGTGGTCAGAAGTGAGACTCCACCTTCTCCAAACCATATCCCCAGTATGCAAATCACCTAGTCTCCCCACCCACACAGTAATGAATGTGCTTAGAAGAACTTCTGTTGTTCTGATGAGCAAAACACTTAAAGTAAACAGGTGGATTCCACCCAATGAGCAGGAAGGCAATTAATAGAAAACAATGTTCCCTCCTGGGTCACTTTGCCCCAATTTGCTTCTCAAGCTGCAGGGATGGAGAGAACCCATACTGCTTGTCGGGAACACACTGCACGTAGCTACCTGAACTTTTCTCTTAAGATATAATCAAAATGCTAATAACAGGAGATGACATTTCAATGCCTTCTTTCTCTTCCCTCCATTATCTCCTGATGTGCAGAACCCTGGCCCATGCCCTGCACATAGTTCTGAGGTGGGGAGCACACTCATTTGGATCCCCATTTTAATATGTTAATAAGTGTGGCCAAGAGATAGAGAGCTGGCCTTGGGGTTGGGAAGACTTCTGACCATGAGTTACAGGGTAGATGTTGATGTTCTTTGGCCCCGGGGAGTTTCCTGAATGGCAGTTCTTGATACCGATGAAATCGCAGGCCAGGGTCAAAAGAATCCCCAAATCAGCAATAATATCTCACATTTTGAAAATGCTTCAAGGTTTCCACATTGCATATGTTACCTCATTTCATCCTTATAACAACTCTGGAGAGTAGATGCTATTACCATCCCTATTTTACAGATAAGACAACTAACGCTGAGAGGTTCCTAGAGTCACACAATAAACTGACTCAGGCTGCATTTGAACTCAAGTCTTTCTGCCTTCTTCCACTGTATTCTAGTTGTTCAGGGAGGCTTGAGCCTTCCCCAAGGAAACACAGTCACCAAGTGGCAGGAAATACAAACTCATATTTTTTTGACCCCAAAGTCAGTATTCTTTCTCATCTCCCATACTATATCTCCTCTCCTGTATAACCTTCAGGTGACTGTATAAGGAAGTGCTATGGCCTTCCATTCATTTACTTACTCACTCATTCTTTCCGATGTTCCACGTTTATTAGCTGTCTCCTCTGGGCCAAGTCAGTACCCCACTAGCTATGAGTTCAGGTGAGAGCAAGGTTGCTGTTGGTTCTAGGTGTCTCAGGAAACTTAAGACATCAGGAGGAGTTGAAGGGGTCTTAGAGCAGGAATTGCATTTGAATTTCTGGAGAGGAATATTTTAGGCAAGGCATTCCAGTCAGAAGAAGCAATATTGCCACATTGTCTAAAGATAGTGGAGCTTTGAAGGGAAAATAGAGACACCTATTGGTCTAGAGATGATAGGGAAAGGACTGGAACAGTGGATCAAAGATACATCTTGGAGGGCCTCACACATATTATTAAGAGTTCATAGTTTTTCCTGTGGGCAGTGAAGAATGTTATTAGTGCAGACCAGTGCCAAACTGGAAGTGAGGTTTTAGGAAGATACCGTTTGTTGTGGTTTGGTTGTTTCGGTCATGCCTGTCTCTTCATGACCCCATCTGGAGCTTTTTTGGCAGAGATCCTAGAGCAGTTTGCCATTTCCTTTTCCAGTTCATTTTACAGATGACGAAGCAGAGGCAAACGGGGTGAAGTGATTTGTCCAGGGTCATACAGCCACTAAGTGTCTGAGGCTGGATTTGAACTCGGGAAGATCAGTCTTCCCAACTCCAGGCCCAGTACTCTATCCACTGCAGCACCATCTAGGTGCCCCTTTAGAAAGACAGCCTGGCACAATGCATTTGGAACAGATTGGAAAGACACTATAGCGAGAGAAACTAATTTTGAGGCTAATGAATAGTGAATAATCAGTCAGCAAGCATTTATTGAGTTCCTTCTATATGCCAGGCACTGTGCTAAGCACTGGGGATGCAAAGAGGGGCAAAAGACAGTCCTTGACTGGAGGAGCTCACACTCTAATGGGGAGATAACCTGTCGAATCCATGTCTGGAATAAATTGGAGAGAATCAGCAGAGGGAAGGCCCTAGGGTTAAGGTTGTTCTACAGAGAAGATTTCTCAAAGTAATCTTGATATGAGGCATTCAGGGACTAGTGAGGGAGAAGGCCAGGTATAGTGGAAGGGAGAGAGGAAGGAAGGCTCCACAAGACCTGACTGGATGTTAGAGGTGAAAGAAAGGTGGAAATCCAAGATACAGAGGCAGCTTTGGCTGAGTAGGGAGTCCCTGGGCTTGGAGGACAGAAAGCTTGGCTTTGAATGGGCCTCTCACTCTAAAGAATTGTCTGGCTTTGGGCCATAGCTTTCCATTCACTGTGTGTTGGCAGAATTGGCCTAGGCGGTGTCCGAGGTCACTTCCAGATCGCACAATCCAAGGCTTTGAGGGACTTTACAGGTCATCTCTGGCATGTTATAACCAGTAAAGTGAATCCCTTGTCAGTCAGCTGAATATTTTTAATGATTATTTGGGGCAACATGACTAATGTGAAAATTGTTTAATAGGAATGTATGTGCAGAGCCTATATCAGACTACATGCCATCTTGGGGAAGAGAAGGGGAGAAAATTTAAAACTTACGGAAGTAAATGTTGAAAACTAAAAATAAATAAATTACCAATAAAAACATTGTTTGGAATAGTTAGCACAGTCTTTGCACCTGTGTGGCTGTCCTTTCTTGGAAGCAATTAGGAAGCCTGAACTGGAGTGGTCTTTCCCTGTATCTCATGCAGTGGATAGAGAGGAAAAATGTGGGTCTGCTCCCAACCTATGCTATAGTAGATCACAGCACTCCTATGCATGGAGGGGTGAATTCTGTAATGGCCTTCATCCTTTACTTTATCTGAGATAATGCCTGCATTATTTTCTCTCTTTCCCATGTTCTATTTTCTAAGACTGGATGGTTACTCTGGCTGTGGCATCTACTGGCCTTGCCCTATCCTCTTAACAATTGGTGCCTTCTTGTTACCTCAGAGATGGGAAGCTCATTCCACTTGAGCATCATGTATCATTAATTAAGGGTGGTGAGTCATCTTTGTGAAGTTACTTTAATAGCAAAAAAAGGGTCGTGTCTCCTGAAAAGAACAGACATCACTTAGCAGCCCAGGGATGCCAAGACAGT
>JAQQSK010013060.1:0-11625 GCA_028658325.1 Potorous gilbertii | reverse complement strand
CACATACTGTTGCTGCTATTGCATTCAATGTTTCTCTGAGTCTATTCATTTTTCTTTGCATCAGTTTCTACAAGCTTTTCCAGGTTTTTCTTAAATATGCCTGCTCATCATTTCTTATTGTACAACAATATTCCATTATCTTCATATTCCGCAATTTGTTCAGCCATTCCCCAGTCAATGGGCCTCCCCTCAATTTCCAGTATTTTGCCACCAAGAATAGGGGTGCTATAAATATTTTAGCACATGTAGGTCCTTTTCCCTTTTGTATACCCACTTTGGGCTGCCAATCTAGTAATAATATTGCTGGATCAAAGGATATGCATAGTTTTGTTGCCCTTTGGGCATAGTTCCAAATTGCTCTCCATAGTGGCTGGATCAGTTCACAACTCCTCGAACAGTGCATCAATGCTCCAATTTTCCAACACCATCTCCAACATTTATCTTTTTATGTTTTTGTCATATTAGCCAATCTGATAGAAGTGAGGTGGTATCTCAGAGCTGCTTTAATTTGCTTTTCTCCAATCAAAAGTGCTTTAAAGAACTTCATATGCCATAGATAGCTTTGGTTTCTTCATCTGAAACCTGCCCTTTCATATCCCTTACCCATTTATCATTTGAGGAATGGCTTCTATTATTATAAATTTGACTCAGTTTTCTATATATTTGAGAAATGAGACCTTTATCAAAGACATTTGTAAAAAAATTTTCCCGTTTTCTGCTTTCTTTCTAATCATGATTGCAGTAGTTTTGTTTGTATGAAAACTTTTTAAATTTAATATAATCAAAATTAGAGAAATTATTGAGATTAAAATATATCAAAGAATATATAAGAGTACTGAGCTCTTCAGCTCAGCCAAGAAAGGAGAGAATGGTACTATCAAGGCAAGTGTGCACTCTCATTTTGCAAATGCTGGACATCAAAGACCTGAAAGGGTACAGCTCACTAATAATGTTGGTGATTCTTGGAGCTTCTGTCAGACTTCGTACCTGCCTTCTGTGGACTTATCCTTCCCATCAGTTTCTCTGCTTGATTTTGATTCCAGGAACATCATGCCTCCCTGGGATAAGGTCAGGAAGAAATTCCATCATAATCGAGATTGATTCAGCTTCAGATACTCAATACTGCCATGGTACATTCAATTGCCTCTCTCTTCTGATTGAAGCGATCGATGGAGGTTGGATCAGTGAACTCCTTAAAAAGCTTCCCTTTCTAGAGGGCTGAGAATTTTCAAATTAATTTTATTTCTCATTAGCTGCTCTGCTTGGTTTTCACTCCTTGAACATGCCTCTGTGGGTTGCTCTCTGGAATCTATTCCTCTCCCCTTCCCAGCTTTTCAGCTTCCATTTCTGTATTTTTCTTCCCTCTTTAGAGTATAAGCACCTTGAGAGCAAGGACTCGTTTTTGCTTTTTTTTTGTTTGTTTTTGTTTTCTTATTTTTATGTCTAGAACTTAGCATAAATGCCGAACACATAATGGGTGATCAATGTCTAGTGACTATTGACTAGTGTTCCCAACAAACTGAAATAAGTCCCTTATACTGATACAAAGCATTGTACTCTGCTTTCTCTCAGGCAATCAGTGGTCATATTTCTTTATTTCTTATTTATTTCATACTTCTTTACAGGACATAAGAATTTCCTTTGGGGAAAAAAACACCACAGAATTGGGCAGAAACAGGGATACATGATTATCAAACTAAATATTTTATGTTATATTAAATTATCTCTTTCATCATTGTTTTTAATTAGCAAAAAATCTTGAAAATATATGCATGTATATAGGTATATGTCTGTGTGTGTTATTAATTAGACCAGAGATTTAGAAGAAAATGAAACTTTCATTTACAAATAAGAAAACTTGATCCCAAGGAGGCTAAGACTTGTCCAACATTGCTCATATAGTAACATCAAAGGTAAAATTTTAACCTAGATTCTCTAACTCAAGACTCAATATGCTTTCCATTGCAATAAACAGTCTGATGATACCTTATTTTCTCAACTAGATCATTTGAAAGGGACTATGTAGTAGAGTGGAAAGAGCAAAACCTCTGAAATCAGAGAACATTATTTCAAATCCTGCAAGTCACTCACTGTTTATGTGATCTTAACCACTCTGAGTCCTAATCTCCCCAACTATAAAATGGAGGTGGACTAGATAGTGTATAACATTCCCTTGTATCTCAAGATTTATTATCCTGGAAAGTTTTTTTAAATAGAATTCTGTAGAATCCTTTGTTCTACATAGTAGCTCCTAGCATGAAGCCATACAAAAAATAGCCAATAAATGGTTATTTGCTGAATGAATGATAAATGGTGAAATTACTATCTCAGATTCTAAATTTAAACATACACACAATACCAAGTATTTCTTGCTATTGATTCTACATGGTTTCGTTTTCAGGCAAAAAAAGTACATTTTAATATCTCACAGGTATGTTTTACAGCCAAACATTCAAATTAAACATCATAGGAAACAGAAGTCATCCTCTGGAGAATTGGCTGACAACGACTTTTATGAATTTCTCTACTCCTGGGTAAGTACATTATAATGCAGTGCATTGCTTCACCAGATCTGTTGTAAAGAACATTTGGAATTTTGAAGATATGTTTTTATCCCAGACACATCTGTTCAAGCCCTTCAACTTTTCCCAGGGCAAAGAGTGCCTCATGTTTATGATGTTATGCATGCTTCAGAACTCGGCTGTAACAAACCCATTCCTTTTAAGGAAGAAGAAAAGGAAGGAGATGATTAGGAACATAACACTGAATAGATGCAGTAGTAGAAACAGCAAGCCAAGCAATGCTTATGTTAGAATGAGGAGAAAATCATATGAAAGAGGCAATTTGGTTTTGACTAAAGATAATAAAATGTAAACTTAAAATCCCAAGGAAGAAAAGATCAACACACAACTTATACTACATTCCTTCAGTGTCTATATAACAAATATTTTGGTAGAAGCTCATCAATGTAAATGGAGCAATGGTTTCTTAAAAACAAAAATGTGCCTTCAGTATTTTCCAATCCAAACAGTTTGTAAATGTCTGATCAGTAAAATTCTTGCCTTTATTCTCTCTCCAGGAATTGGCTTGTAAAAAGCTTATGTTCATTCATTCTTCCAACAAGTCTTTATTAAGCACCTGCTATATTCCAGAAAGAAGTTTTGGTGCTGGAGAAATAAAACCTACCTTTAAGAAGCTTTCATTATAAAGAAAGTGACATACATGTACATTATAAATATAGACAACATTCTTATGAAGCTAATATTAAATATTTACTAGACTAGCAGCAACTAGGGTGATCGTATAAATGTCATGTTCAACATGACATTTAAACTCAACTTTGAAAGAAGCTAAGGGGCTACATTCATTTTTAGGAAAGGGATACCCTACAAAGTCACACAGGTGGGGTCACAGAACATCGCAGTAAATATCCAGCAAACAGGCCAATTGGGTTGGAAGATAGGTTGCAAGAAGGAGGAAACTACAGAATAAGTCTGGAAATGGGGCTTGGAGTCAGATTTAATAGGTTTTCAATGCCAAATGTATAAGTTTATATTTCATCTTAGAGGCAGAAGTAAGCAACTTGAGCTTCTTGAGCAGTGGAATGGCATGTTCATAAATGTGATTTGGTAGCTGCTCAGTCAGTGGAAAGGAGAGAATGAATTCAATGACTATGTAGACAATGAATTGAAGAGAAAATGAGTCAGAGTTGTTTATTAGAGTGCTTCAACAATAATTCAGGCAAAAGTTGATGAGGACCTGAAAGGTGACAATCAAGTGAGTGGAAAGAAGAGGATCAGTTGATCCCCCTACATAGGCAGAATAAACAAATGGTAATTTGATAATTGATTGGCTAAATGGTTAGGGTGAGGGAGAGGGATAAGTTAGAGATGATTCTGGTTTTTGTGAGCCTGAGTAAATGAAAATATATACTGTGGGACAGAAATGAGAGTATTAGAAAGAAGGATATATTTGGAAGGAGATGAGGCTAGGATTAGGTCTCTTTTGGACATGTTGAATTTCATTTATCTGTAAGATATGCCTTTAAATGGGGAAAATATATCAATTAGTTTGTCATGCGTGATGTAAGCTTAGCGAAAAGTGTAGGTTTGGATTTATTAATGTTGAATAAAGTAGATAATAAATTGAAGACAAAAGCTATCTACACTTTGCCTTAAATATCTAACACATCTTTATTTCTGGAGAAAAATAAAAATACAGTTCACTAATACATACTTGACATAGGTACATAGGTCCAATTAACTTTGAACTGAAACACAAGATAAAGATTTTTTTAAATTTCCTGTTCCAGGGCTTCCTTTTCTATTCTGGTTTCTCTAGTTCATATACTGCTTGATTGTTGTGTCTACTAAACCAAAGATGCCAAAGATCTGAGTACTAAGGACAGCGTAATCAGGGCTTTTCCTGAGAGTGCCAAACTTGAAATAACTGAACTTAGCACCAAGTTATTAAAAAAAATACCAAATGGATCATTCTCTCTTCCTCATATGACATTGCCTTACCTGCTTTGCCCTCAAACGTTTTCTCCCACAAATAGTATCTGCCAATTGATACTGGTATTCTGGCATTTCTGTTTCCTGGATTTCTGTAACTAGAGCAAGCAAGGCAAAATGATGGCACATTTTTGCGCTGCTTGCTCTGAAAGCCTTTGTGTTCTGTACAAAAAAAATTTAGTTACGGCATTTACAGAAAATAAATCTGAGATGATACCAATTAGGGGTAGTCTAGTAACTGCTAATTAAGAGAATTTCTTCTTGGAAAACAAATCAAAAAGAAACCACACTTGATTGAATGTATGATAGCATATTCCCTTGCAAAATCTTATGCAAAATGGAACAAACTCCTTATTGAACAGTTGGCACTTATAGAGTGGATAAGGACTTCTACAAAAGTATGTTTTCTTTATATGTATGTGTGTAGACACTTGTATATGTAAATTATTACATACATCTATTTGTCAGTTAATTCTCTGAATGCAGATATGTATTTCTTCATGTTCTTTATAGTTAATTTGCATATTTATAATAGTCAAAATGAGTTCTTAGCTCTGTCATTCTTTTTTCTTAATAGCATTTTTTCCAATTATGTGTAAATATAGTTTTCAATATTTATTTTTCTGTAAGATTTTGAGTTCCAAATTTTTCTCCTTCCTTTCCCTCCCTCCTCTCCAACATATCAAACAATCTTACATAGGTTATACAGGTACAATCAGGTTAAATGAATTTCCACATTAGCCATGTTGTGAAAGAAGAATAAGAACCAAAAGGAAAAACCTCAAGAAATTAAAACAAAACGAAATGAAAATAGTATGCACTGTATTGCATTCAGACTCTAGTATTTTCTCTGTATGTGGTTAGCATTTTTCTTCATGAATGTTTTAGAATTCTCTTGGATAGGTGTACTGCTGAGAAGAGCTGAGTCTATCAGAGTTGATCCTCACACGATGTTGCTGTTACTTTGTACAAAGTTCTCTTGATTCATACTCACTTCACTCAGTATCAGTTCATGTAATTCTGTCCAAGATTTTCTGAAATCTGTTAGCTCATCATTTCTTACAGAACAATAGTATTCCCTTACATTCGTATGCCACAAATTGTTCAGCCACTTCCCAATTGATAAACATCCCTTCAATTTCCAATTCTTTGCCTCCACAAAAAGGCTGTTCTAAATATATTTGATGTGTGGGTCTTCTTCCCTTTCTTATGATCTTTTTTTTTGGGACATACACTTAGTAGTGGTATTGCTGGATCAAAGAGTATGCACAGTTTCACAGACCTTTGGACATAGCTGCAAATTGCTCTCAAGAATAATTGAACTTAATTCAGTTCCCAACTCTACCAACAATGCATAAGTATTCCAGTTTTCTCATATCTTCTCCAACATTTAATATTTTCCTTTTATAGCATATTAATCAATATGATAAGCAGAAGTTGATGCCTCAGAGTTGTTTTAATATGCATTTCTCTTATCAATAGTGATTTAGAGTATTTTTAATACGACTCTAGATAGTTTTAATTTCATGTGAAAACTGTTTACTACCTCTGGCTGTTTATCAGTTGGATAATGACTTCTATTCTTATAAATTTGACTCAGTTCTCTATATATTTTGTCAGAAAAACTGACTATTAAAAAAATGTTTCCTAGCTTCCTGTTTTCCTTCTAATCTTGGTTTCATTAGTTTGGTTTACAAATTTTTAGTGAAATGCAATCAAAATTATCCATTTTTCATCTCATAATGTTGTCAATCTCTTGTTTGATTATAAATTTTTCTCCTTTCTATAGATGGTAAACTATTTCTTGCTCTCCTGATTTGCTTATGGTATCAATGTTTATGTCTAAATCATTTACCCATTTTGATTTTAGCTTCATATAGGGTGTGAGATGTTTGTCTATGTCTAGTTGTTGCCAACAATTTTTGTCAAATAGTGAGTTCTTATCTCAGAAACTGAAGTCTTTGGGCTTATCTAACGATAGCAGATTACTATAGTCATTGGCTATAGTGTCCTGTGTACCTAACTTATTCCACTCATTCACTGCTCTATTTCTTAGCCAGTACCAAATAGTTTCAATGATTACTGTTTTAGAATATAGTTTTAGATCTATTTAGCTATATACCACCTTCTTTTGCACTTAAAGAAAAATAATTCCCTTGATATTCTTGATTTTTTGTTATAGATGAATTTTGTTATTATTTTTTCTAGCTCTATTAAATAATTTTTCAGTATTATGACACTAGATAAATAAATTAATTTAAGTTGAATTGTCATTTTTATTATATTAACTTGGCCTACCCATGGACAATTGGCATTATTACGTTTCACTTTATATTTATTTTAGTTCATTTTGATGCTTATTTGCAAGCTTTTTTAGGACATGGGCTACATACTATTTTTTTTGTTTCTGTTGTTATTTTTATTAATTATTAAATTCACCTCTGTATCTACCAGAATATTTTGCATGTAACATACCAATAAATTTTTTGTTTACTGAATAAATTAAAAAAGTATACACTATTAACATAGAGCATAAAAGAGGTTCACCAAATATTTTTAAATAGCATCAGTTGGTTGATTGGTTGTTTGTTCTCAAAAAGGACCAAAATGACCACTATAGAGTCAGGTTACAGCGTATCCAATTGATAAGACCAATATGAGCTCAGAAGGCTCGACTATAGGTTGGCACAAATTGTCCATGAGAACATTTGGGCTGGATACTCTATTTGCACATCTCATGTTTCTTTTGAGCTACTTCAATTCTGCTTTTCTCACAAAGCACACCTCTCATGTGAGCACACCATGCTCTATGGTTCTGTGCCAGTGTCTCTTATGTCAAACAATCAGTTCCAAAGTTCTTGAGACTTTGAGGGTGTCTTTGTATCACCTTTTTTCTGACCACCATATGAGCACTGGCCCTGTGTGAGTTCATAAAATAGTCTTTTTGGCAAGTGCATGTTTGGCACTCAAACAACATGGTCAGCCCTTTAAAGCAATGCTCTCTGCAGAGTAATGTAATAGACTAATAAAAAGCTAATGAACCAACCATTTGAACAAGGAGAGATTGTGATAGTGAAAAGTATATAAACAATGTCTAAGAATACTTAGGCAAAGTAATTATTTAACATGATTTATCAGATTAAACAAAGAGCATAGTTGGAGATTTATGTATATACTTCTCATTACTGCTTGAGAATTCTGCAATTTGACAGGATACCGGCACAAATTCATGATAAAAGGCAATTTTACACTGTTTGGGGGTTAGATTGGATTATTTAAATAAGTTTGTTTTGAGTCTTACTTTTTCAATTAATTAGAAAAATAGAAAAGAAAAATCGAAAGAAGTGAGGACAGAAAAACAACCAAAGCACATGGAGATAGAAGGAATATTTTTAAAAGGTCAACTAAAATTTGAATTTGTTACTAAAATGATTTCTAAATTGTTCATGAATTGTATATTTATGTAAATTATTTTAAATGATTGTCTCTTGTTTTCATTTTACTTTCAAATGCAGGTTTTAATCCTTATACTTCATTTAATAAATGATATTTCTATAGCAATTTAATTTGTTCAAAGCATTTTATGTACATATTCACATTCATTTCTCATGACATCTGAATATAGTAAATACTAAAGCTTTTGTCATAGTGCCTATTTTACTCATGAGAAGATTGAAGCTAACACAGGTTTAGATGATTTGACCAGAGTGAAAAAGCTACTAAATCAAATAAAATTTGGACTTAGTACTTTATGACTCCAATTCTAGGACTGAATTGTTGTACCTTGATACCTTTAATGTAATATTTCTCAGTCATCTAATTTCAAATAGGAATCAAGATGACTTGTAAAAGAAACCTACACACACACACACACACACACACAAAGGTTTAAACTAAGTATAATTTCCTTAAAATCCACAAAAAGTCTTCCCTAATATGTTATTATACAATGGAAGGGATCATAGTTACTGAAAACTTTGTCAGTGAGCTCTAAAATCTGGTAAGGATTGTAAGGTTGACAGGAGCTACTTGATGAGAAAATCATCTAGTATAAGTACAGATGTCTTCACTTTGGCTCGTAAGATAGTTGGACATGACAAGATGAAGTTTGTTTAGCCATAGTAATTCATGACACCAAAATGAGTGTCAACTTAGAGTGGTAGAGAAGACATCCTGTGCTAGTTTTCTTTTTCAGTGTTTATCATGCAGAATCATAGAATTTGAGAGTTGGAATGGACTTTGCTATCCATCTAGCCTAACCAATCCACATGAAAACATCCTCAAAAAGTACACATAAAATCTCCAAGGTGGACTGACCACTTCTTGAGGCTGAGCTTTCCATTTTGATGCAAATCTAATTATTAGAATGTTGTGTTGTATTATGATGTTCCCTTACATCAAGCTACATCAAACCTAACAGCCTCATTGCAATTTCCAACCATTAACTACCACTCTTTGGCCAATTAGGACAATTCTGATCCCTACTATACATAAGTTTTCCAAATACTTTTAAACACTAAGTATAACTGATTGTAATTCCACAAAAATCCCACTCTGAAGCACCATCATGGAGTGGAACAGTAGCAAATATTTATGACCAAAGGCTTGCTAATGATATTGGATTGAGAGACTACTGTTGTCATGAAAAACAATAACCTAGCATTACTTTTTTAAATGATTTATTCACAAAACTTCTGGGAGGCAAGTTGGCAAAGGGCAGAGTAAGTAGTAAATCTCTATAACTCTTCCATATTTACTTCCAAGCAGCCAAAAATAACATGAGAAAACAAATCCTGGAACAGAAGAACCAGCAAAAAGATGGGATGAAACAATATTTTACCCCAAGAAACTTGGAAGATCAGCAAGAAAGGTCATGTCACTCTGGTGAAAAGGGAACTCAGTCCAGGAGAGCCAGGAACAAGTCTCACCTCAGCAACCAGTGGGAGATTTTGAGTCTCAGTGTGATGGGGCAGGCAAATACCAACACCAGGACTCCCAACATGCCCTAGTACAAGCATAGAACTGCAGACTCCAGGTCCAAGAGCCCCCATATGCTACAGCACAGCCTGGAGCAAAAAAGGCATCCTCCAGTGTCCCTGGGAAAGTTGAGAAACATTCCCCTCACCCCCACTCCAGGCCTCAACACAGGATGGATACCACTTAATCCCAGTTCAGCACTAGGTAATCTGCCAGACTCCTAAAGTCAATAGGAACCCTAACCACTAAATCATCTCCCAGCACACCAAAAGACATGATGGTCTCCTGTGGGCATAAGGGCAACATCAATTCAGCACCAAGTACACAACCAGGCCCTGCAGCCTTTAGCAAAAGAAGTCTGAGACAGTGCCCCTTCCATCCTGGGAGCAGAGCTCATATATAAAAGACAGGAAAAAAAAACAAAAGAAAAAAATAGGAAAAAACAATAAAAATAAATCTCAGCCAAGAAAGTTATTATGGTGACTGGGAAGACCAAGACACAAACCCATAAAAGGACAATGACAAAACACATGTGGGCAAAGCCCCAAACAAATGGAAGAGGTCAAAAAGGAGCTTAAAAATCACATAAGAGAGGTGAAGAAAAATGGGAAAAGGAATGCAAATCATGCAAGAGAATTATGAAAAAAAGTAATTTTGAGAAATTACTTAAAAAGCAGAATTGGCTAACTGGAATGGGAGATACAAAAATTCACTGAAGAAAACAGCTCTGTACAGAGTAAAATTGACTAAATGGAAAAAGGAAGTACAAAAGCTAACTGAGAAAAACAACACCTTCAAAGTTAGAATTGGGCAAGAGGAAGCTAATGACTCTATGAGACATCAAAACTCAATCAAATAAACTCAAAATAATAAAAAATGGAAGAAAATGTAAACTATTTCATGGGGAAAACATCTATCCTGGAAAATAGATCCAGGAGAGACAATACAAGAATCATTGAACTACCTGAAAACCATAATTAAAAGGAGGATCTGGATATCATCTTTCAAGAAATTATCAAGGAAAGCTGACCTGAAGTCCTTTAACCATAGAGGAAATTAGGCATTGAAAGAATCCATCGATCAGCTCAGGAAAGAGATCCCAAAATAAAAACCCCATGAAACATTATAACCAAATTTAAGAGCTATCGGGTTGAAGAAAAAAAATCTACAAGTGGCCAAAAAAGAACAATACAAATCAGTGAGTCAAATCAGGATTACACAGAACTTGGTAGAAGGAAAAGAAAATGATGTTACAGAAGGCAAAGGAACTACTACAACCAAGAGTCAATTACCTGGCAAAACTAAGCATAATATATCAAGGGAAGAATGGTTATTCAATGAAATAGACGGATTTCAATCATTCACTAGGAGAAGACAAGCACTAAACAAAAATTTTGATGTCTAGTATCAAGACAAGGGAAGCATAAACAAGTAAAAAGGGAAAAGAAAACATAAAGAATTCAACAGAGCTAAACTACTTACATCCCTACATGGGAAAATGATACTTGTAATCCTTAAAAATTGTATCACTAGAGTAATAGGAGTATAAGGTGAATTTGAGGGAACAACATAATTAAGGGATGACAAAGAGAATTAAAATGGATGCAGAAAGAAGGGAGAGGTAGAATGGGGTAAATCATCTCATATGAAGATACAGAAAAGACCTATTATACTGGAAGGGGAGATATGAGGGTGGGGGAAGGGGATCATTTGAATCTTACTCTCATCAGTATTGGCTCAAAGAGGGAATCATATAGATGATCAGTTGAATATAGAAATCTATCTTACCCAACAGGGAAGTGGAAGGGGAGAAGATCAATTAAGGTGAGGGGGTGGGCTCCCACAGGGCAGGTCAAACCAGGGGAGGTGGTAGACAGAAGCAAAACACTGGTAAGGAAGGAAAAGTTGAAAGGAGAGAGGGGACAAGCAGGAGGAAGTATAGGATGGAGGGAAATACACAGTTAATAATCATAATTCTGAATGTGAATGGGATGAACTCTCCCATAACAGAAGCAGATGGCACAGTGCATAAAAATACAGAATCCTACAATATGTTGCTTGTAAGGAACAGACTTGAAGCAGAGAGGTGTATCAGTAAGCACCCTGACACATCCAGGATGGCCTGCTAGCATAG
>JAQQSK010013059.1:0-11625 GCA_028658325.1 Potorous gilbertii | reverse complement strand
CACAAGAATAAAGTCTAGATGGGTACATGATTTAGGTATAAAGATTGATACCATGAATAAACTGGAGAAGCAAGGAATAGTGTATTTATCAGATTTATGGAGAGGAGAAGAAATTTTTTCTAAAGAAACGATAGAATGCATTCTAAAGCTATTTAAAGCATTTAGTATCTCCATGGTTTTGTCCTTGGTTACTGAAACTATCAACCATGGATTTATTGATTATTAACTAGCCTAATTAAATAGATTAATTACTCAGAAAATGTCTCTCAGGTTTTTCATTCATCACAGACACTTATTAGTGGTGTGACCCTGGGCAAGTCCCACTCTGCCTCAGTTTCCTCATCTGTAAAATGGGGATAATATTAACACTTACCTCCCAAGGTCCTTGTGAGTGTCCAATGAGATAATAGTTGTGGGACCATAAACATAGCGAGTGTCATAAACGTTAGCCAGCATTATTGAATACAGACACTCCTGGGTGTTTGATTTCATGATAAAAGAGCAAAACAGAGAGCAGCCCACCGAATAGACAGAATCATCCTTTCCTACCAACTAAAGGCCATGGGTTGTAATTAAACACTGTGCTCTCCACACTGGTACAAAACATCAGTATTCCACATCTTGGTTTCATAAATAGTCATGTAGGACTGACGCCAGCCTGTCCTGTCTGTGACATCGATTATTCTGTGCCACATTGTTCCTTCCACAACTTGACGCTATTGATTCGTGTTTCTCATATTCTTTTCCACGGCCACAGGTGTGTTGTAATTTTCAATCCAGTGTTTCAGAGGATCTGTTCTCTCTCATCTCACTTAAGGACAAATGCTGCTACGATCGCTTCCACTAATCGGCTACGCCTTTGGTTCGGCAAGAACACCTCTCTGACTGAAGTACCTAGGTGAAATGGAAGTTCCATAAGGGCAGAAAACATTATTACTATTAACGTATCCAGCCATTAGCCCAGTGCCCAGCACCCAGTGGACGAAATACAGGCTTGCTTATTTGATTGCTCAGGTGATTACGAGAGACAGTGGATAGCATGGATAGAATAATGAGTCAGCAACTTGAAGACCTACTCACCTCAGACACACCTTAACTTATGACCCTGGGTAAATCATTTCCTATTCTCGGGGTTCAGTGTTCGGAGATGGTGGCCAGGGTTTCTTCTAACTCTACATCAATAACTTCCATTAATATAGTGCTTCAGGGTTTGCAAAACACTTTATGTGTGTTATGTTATATAATACCTCAAAACAACTGGTTGAGGGAGGTGCTTTATTATACTCATTTTACAGATGAAGAAATCTTGAAGGTGAGTCCTGAAGTCACATAGGTAAGCAAATGTCTGATGTAGGATTTGAATTCAGACCTGTCTTGACTCCTTCCAGTGCTCCACTTAGCTAACTGTAAATCTGAGAGCCTTTGATCTAGGAAGAACACAGCACTAATCTGGACAATGTCATCATTTGGAGTTTAGTACAGAGCACTTAGCATTGCCCAGAGAAAACTCCTGTTCCACAGTTACATGCTGCATCTCCAAAGCTCCAAAGGTAATTGAGAAAAGTCATTTTAAAGTCTACAGTCTAGACTGTCAAAGTCAGTCATCTATTTTACATGAGACTGAGAAGGTGTGGAGACAGCGTGTCCAGAACTGAGATGGTTGAGGCAGAGTAGACTGATTAAAAACTTTAATTTTTTTTTAAGTTTCAGTTTCTAATCTGTGGTATTTGGGTGTATGACACAGTGTATGAGTAATACTTCTCTGGCACTGTTAATAATATTAATAGACTTGCAAAGTGCTTTAGAAATGTTAACTCATTTGCTCCTCACAATAACCCTGGGAAGTAGATGCTATTATTATAACATTTTACTCTTGAGGAAACTGAGGCAGAGAAAAGTGAAGCAACTTACTCAGGGAAACACAGCTATGGAGTAGCTGAGGCAGGACTCTAATTCAGAGCTTTCTGAATCCCAGAGTTGTGCTCTCTTGCTTCTCCTAAAGATAAACATAAAAATATAAACATAAAAACACACCAACATCAGCACCCCTAATCACCCACCACCACTCTATTGAATAATCTCAGAAATTACTAGAATTGCAAAAAAATCTGGCTCAGCTTCAGCAAACCAGTATTTTCTCTATCTATCGGTAGATATTCCTATTATCCATATAGAAGACAGAATTATTTTCCAGCCTCTCTTTCAACCTTGAACCACAAACTTACAGGTTCAGAAAAAACATCTGCGTTAACAGACAGGAAATTTATTAGTAACATCAATGAGTAAGACGATGAGTCAGTAGTAGAATACGGGGTGAAGGGGAGAGATTGATGTGTTTGTCCCTGAATAGTATTGCTAGTACCCTATTCACATAATCACACCCACAGACATTAGCTACAGAAGAATGAGTACCTACAAGAATGTTGTACCGTTCCAAAAATTCCATTTTCTTAACTTGAAGAACCAGGCCAAATTTATTCCAAGAATTAGCCTTAAGTTTCCTGTGAAAGACAGGGAACCATTACTTCTGTTTAGCAGTAGGCTATACCTGCCCTAGAGGGTCTTAGAGCAACAAGATTTCCCTGCAGGCTGTTCCACATGGAAAGCATATGTTGCAACCTCAGATCTGAACAAAAGGACTGCTCAAAAGAATGACTCAGCACCCATCTATCCTTATTTCAAAAAAGCAAGGCCCACATTCTCTCAGTTAGAGAGGACCTGAGAGATTATCTAGTCCAACCTGTGCCTGTTGGAGGATGCCCTCTGCAATATTCTGCTCCGATGGATGCCATTTTCCTCAAGAACTCAAGACTTTCTCCAGTCCATAAGGTAGTGTCAGGGCTGGACTTGGGAAGAGACATGGCTAGATATGTCTTAACATGGCAATCAAGTAACCTTGACATTCTGTTTTTTGACTCATACTTAGAATGCTCCCCCTCTTCACCTCTGCCTAACTGACTTCCTTTAGGTCTCCATTGAAATCTACCTACTGTAGGAGGCTGTTCCCAGTGCCCCCAACTGCTAGTACCCTTCCTTGTCTGATTGCTCTCCATCTGTTATGTACATATCTTATGTGTAATTAACTTTTTACATGTTGTCTTTGACATTGGAATGTAAGCTCCTTGAGGGCAGGGACTCTCTTTGTATATGAATATACATGCACACACATACATATATACTTGTATATATACACACAGATATGCACACAGCAAGTCTACTGACTACAGAACTCTTTTCCTCTTCTTGTTTTTGTCCTTTCTCTCTCTCTCTCTCCCTCTCTCTCTCTCTCTCTCTCTCTGTGTCTCTCTGTCTCCCTCTGTCTGTCTGTCTCTCTGTCTGTCTGTCTCTCTCTCTGTCTCTCTCTCTTTCTGTCTGTCTCTCTCTCTGTGTCTGTCTCTCTGCCTCCCTCTGTCTGTCTGTCTGTCTGTCTCTCTCTGCCTGGCACATAGTAGTAAGAGCTTGGTGAGTGACTGACTTATGCTTGTGACTTAAAGCCTTATATGTGGTGCTAAATGGATCATCAAAAATGTTCTGAAGAATTTGGTTTCATAAAAACAAAACAAAACCCTTTTGAGGAGAATGACTGACTGGTGCTGACATTTTAGCTCCTACCTATTATTCCAAGTCCTGATATTCAGTCGGTTCACTGAGCTTCATTTTATGCTTGGAAAATTCCTTGTTGAAAAAGAGAGATGACAAATAAGGGGAAGGAATGGGAATTCATGGCAAGAGTTGGGAGGAGCTGGGAGATCTAGAGTGTAGTTCTAGCTTTGCTGCTAATTAGTTGTGTGATGAGTTGTCTGGGCTCAGATTCTCATCTATGCAATAGGGGCAAGGGAATGGAATGGTAATAAGCATTTATTAATCATCTACTGTATACCAGTAAAGTGCTAGGTACTTTACAAATATAATCTTATTTGATTTCCATAACAATCCTGTAAAGCAGTGCTCTTATTATTCCAATATTTAAATTTGAGGAAACCGAGGCAGATAGTGATGAAGGAACTTGGCTTAGGTAGGGTCACACAGTTCTACATATCTGATGCTGGATTTGAATGCAGGTCTTCCTAACTCTAGGCTCAGTACGCTATACATTGTGCCACTTAGCTGCCTCAGTGGTGATAGTGATATGTTTCTTATCTACTGGACTTTATGAGCATCAAATAAGACAAAGAGAGTGAACATTCTTTGGAAATTGTAACAAACTATAAGGGGTGGGGGAAGGATCACTAACGATAATGAAGCTTTTTTTCTAGCAGGGTTCCACTGTAGGTAGTATGCCCCATGTCAGTCTTCCTGGGAGGGTCTCTACTTTTCTGGATACTTATTTTTGTTCTATAGAATGATAAGACCCTGGATCTCTAGCTAGAAGGAGCTTCAAAGTCCATCTAGTTTGGCCATCTTATTCTACAGAGGAGGAAACTGAGACATAAGGAGGTTAAGTGATTTGCCCAAGGTCATCCAGCTAGTGAGTATTAGAGGCAGAATATGAACACAAGTCTACTGACTACAGAACCATGACTCCTTTTTCTAAACCACACCAGTTTTCTAACATTCCAGAATTCTGAGGGGTAAAAGAAGGGACAATTAGTCGGAAACAGTGGCTGGGTATTCAGGAACCATGATACTTTCTTAGTGAGTATATATATTCTTGGTTTACTCTCTCAGAGTCAGGCAGTGCCATCTCCTCAGAATTTTAGAGGTACCTGGGGGGTGGGTGGGAGGGCTGAAGCATCTTCCCTCATACCATTGTCTTGAACCCTCCATTCTAGTGATGTTTGTGTGTTCCCAGTGGTTCACACTCCAATCCTACTTAAACACCAAATATTTACTAGTTTACAAAGAAATATGGACTTCAAAGATACATTAGCGACATGAATACAAACATATCTTCCCCTTGTTTTAGGAGCACAATGACCCTTCCCACACCAAAGCCAAAGCAGCATCACTGTTGCATGCATCCTTATTTCAGCCACCTCTGGACTGGGTCCTACACATCACTTCTGTCTCCTTGAGATGCTGATGCTAGGCTGGCCGCAACATGTCTCATGAACTTGAATTCCAGCCTGCTCCAGGGCTTAGTCTCCTGCCCTTTTCAAACTCACAAGGCCTTGGCCTCCAGATTTGTCTCTTTCATTAAAATAGAAGAACACATTCCAAGTCTATCAAAAGATCAAAACTATTTTCACAAAGTTCAATACCAGCCTGAGAGTGAGAGGGCCCAAGATTTTCCCCCTTTTAAAACAGTGTCATTTAATGTGGAAAAACAAAGCCAGAGTAATGACCTATCCGGGTGCCGGGGGGTGGGGGGAGGCTAACCAAGACCTTCTGGAAGGTTTCCTCAGTCATCTCTCCCAGCGACAGCCAGCTAAGGAAACTATTCTCAACTACAGGCTAAACAGATCACAGCCTGTTAAGTGGGATGGGTGTATGTACATACCTGCTCCAAAATATCACCAAGGTGTTATTACATTGCATGTCATCTCCCAGAAGCAGGTACCGCAGTTTCTTCTACGGGGAGAGTAACATCATGTGACATACATGCCAATTCACCACTACACTAATAATTTCCTTTGAATTGCCTCTTGAAGCCTTCCAGAGGATTTTCCCTGATGATGATGTGATATCGATGGCGCAAATATGTAGCCTCATTCATGAGAAGGTCTTGGGACTCCTATGATCTCTACTGTTCAATCACCAAGAATTACGCCAACCATGTTCCTGGGCCTTTGGGGATTAAACATTCTCAATGCTTTGCTCTCTTCTGAGCAAATACTATTTTCTCACAACCAATCCACTCAGAAAGAAACCCTGTGGAGACATGTTTCTCTGGGGAAGTTCAACTGACAGTAGAAAGACGAGCTGGCCAATAAAAGCATCCTCAGCACTTAGGGTAAAGCCCTGTCCAGACTTATTGCTCTGTAAATGGTTTTGGCTGTTTCCATCAGCTGTGCTACAGAGGAACAACAAATCCTGAGAGGCCATTGAGAAGAAGCGGGATCATCGTCATGAGAAGAAGGGTTTGGAGTATAATGAAAACAGTAGCAACCATCTCAGTAGGAGCACCTAGGTTGTTTTATATAGATACAGCATGTATAATATCATTCTGCTCATTAAGTGTTACTTATTTCTATGACATAAAAATTTTTATTGCATTTTAGGAACTGAGACAATCTTAATAATTTAAATTCTAAATGATTCAAATGAGTCTCAAGTCAAAAAACTGTTTTAAAGTAACTGCTATGTGCCAGGCATTGACTATGTTAAATTCTGGGGACCCACTGCCAAAAACAAAATAACTCTGGCCATAGAGACACACATTGTTTAGTATGGGTATAAGAGGGTAGTCAAGGAAGATCTAATCTCTCTCCCTCTCTCTCTCTCAATATATACTTACCTAGAAAGGGAGATTGGTAGATATAGATATATACATGCATATATTCATATATACACATACATAGCTATAGTTATATACATGTGTAAGCAAACATACATGAAGTAAATACATGCTTGGTCCATAGCCTGATTTGCGGGACTTCATTTATGTGCTCATTAGTTTTGGCTGATTCCTTTCCCTCTCTCCCTCTCTTCCTTCCTTTTTTCCTTCTTATAAAATATAGCTTTCTGGAAGGAAAAGAAGGTGGGATAAGTTGGGAAATGAAGGTTATATAATAAAGTTATTGATAAAAAAAAAAAGAAGCAAATACAAGCTAATTTCAGAGAAAAGTGCACCAACCAGGGGGACAGGTAGAAGATGCCAACTGAGCTGAACCTTGAAGAGAACTGGAGATTTTAAAGAACAAAGAAGGGAGAGCATTTCATCAATGAGCAACAGTCTGTGGAAAAGCCAAGAGGTAGGATATGAAACATCATATGTAGAGAAAAGCAAAGCAAACATTTTGGTAGAAACAATAAATGGGAGGAGGGGCAGAAGGAAAATTCTTTGTAGTTACCATCACTGGAGAGAGGATCTGCATCAAAGAGAACACATATCCATTAAGTTTGCTAAATAAATCATCAAAAATTACCAATTAGAGACAAAGTTTACAATTAAGAAGGATCTTTAGGGCATGAAAGTGACTTTGGACTTTCAAAGGCCGTGCTAGCTGAGTCCAAGTCCAAGTGTTCTTCCCCAAGTGGCCAAGTTCTCTGCCTCAAGAGATTGACCATGCTAGTTCAGGGCCAGCCAATGAATGGAGGCTCCTCACCAAATAATACCCAAGATCTTCTGACATTTGCTTTTCAGGACCCATTTCTTCTACTATCATGTGTGTTCATCCTTCAAAAGTAAAGTGCAAGCAAAGCTTAGAGAGGCTAGATTCTTGGTTTGGTAAGAAGGAGGATAAAATTCAGCTTTATACTGATAGTAACAATCCAAAGAACCTTGTGTGTGTTCGTCCTTTGTTGCTGAAGAAGACCATGCCATTAGAGAAATAACGACATGACTTGTACTTGCCTTTGTTTTTGAGTAAGGGAGGGCTGTGCAGGTCACCAGCCTCATTTCTCCTCCAGAGCCATCTGAATCCAGTGATCAGATATTCCTCAGGATGACTGGAGATGACCAGGATGAGGTAACTGGGATTAAGTGACTTGCCCAAGGTCACATAGCTAGTGAGTGTCAAGTGTCTGAGGTGAGATTTGAACTCAGATCCTCCTCACTCCTGCACTGGTGCTCTCTCCACTGCACCACCTAGCTGCCCCTACTACTATCGTGATGGTGGCACAGAGGCACCTTTGTAAACCTTAAAGCGCTATGTAAATATGAGCTATCATTTTCATTCCTATTACTAATTCAACTCTGAAAACTTTGAAAGTGAACTTTTTCTCCAAAGACCAACAAATAGACTGGCTACTGGAGTAAGGGAGTGATATCAATGCTGATAACTATAAGAAGTTACAGCTACTTTTCAGGGGCTCACATCTGCCAAATGTTATAGAAGGTGAAAGTAGAAGATTAGAAATAATAGCCCACTGTAAAATAGCCAAGAACAACAAGAGAAAAAGATTCTGCAGGACTTTTCTTTCTGAAACAGCATTTCAATCCAACTCAATAAACATTTATTAAGCACCAGCTACTTGTCAGGCACCCTGTTAAGTGCTGGAGATAAAAAATAAAAACGACAAAACAGGCAGTTCTTGTCCTCCAGCAGTTGGGGTAAGACAGCACAAAAGGAAACTGCAGGGCCTCAGGTAGAGTGGGAAGCAGAGAGCGTGCATTCTGGGGCCATCTTGGCCTTTGGAGTTGGAAGCAAACAGAACTGCAGGATGGAAAATGGAATGAGCTGGAAGCCCAGATCTTCCCTCTATAAAGGAAGGCTTTGGGCAGAGTTTGGTACTCTACCCTCCAGTATTTGATGATTAAACCAAAAGGACAAAAATCAAAATAAATAAATAGACATTCTCTTCATCAACATAAAAACCCAGAGTGGTAATCTATATCAATATGGCTAAAGTCGCTGGCATTCAGCTCCAATGAGCTTCCTTCTAGAGTGCCTAATTTTCTAGTTTGGAAGCAACTTTTAGACAAATATATTCATTCTAGGATACAGGTTTGGATAAAAGAACCAGTCTAACGCTGTCCCCTCCCTGCTTCCCTCATTCCCCACAGCTATCCAAAATGTAAATATAAAATTCTCAATTATATCCGACCCCTGTTTTGATTGGTTTTGTAACTGTTGATGAAAGGAGTGACATGGCCAGGGTAAGCTTTAGGAAGATGATTTTGGCAGATGTTTGGAGGGATGACAGAGAGGGAGGAGTTGAGGATAACACGTAGGAGAATGGTAGTGGCCTCAATAGTGATAGCGAAGTTAGGAGGAGAGGATGGTTTTATGGGAAGGATAATGCAACCAGTTTGAGACTTAGTGAATTTTATATGTCTATGGTTGATAGGTACAATCACCAATGGGTTATTTGAGACCTCCAAGGTCAAGAGAGGGATTAGGGTTTGATAAATGGATCTGCGAATCATTGGCACAGAAAGAATAATTGAATAGAAGGGAGCTGATGAAATCATTAAGCAAGATAGTAAATAGAGAGAAGAGAAAGAGATACAATATAGAGCCTTGCAATGCATTGGTAATTACTTCATGTGACCTGGTTGGAGATCTAGCAAAGGAGGTTGCTAAGTGGTCAAGTACCCAGAGACAACAGTATCAGCCCCAGGGGAGAAGATAAAGGTCTCAATATGATCTCAATGAAGGCAAAAATAGAGTAATCCACAGCTCCCCTATCATGATTGGGGCTGTAGGAACCCAGGCTGGGAGCAATGGAATGCTCAAAATGGAATGATGAAAGAATTATTTAACCAGGCACCAATCTTTGACTGAGTTCCTGGACCAAGGAGCCGAAGAGAAATGATGTATTGTGATAAATGTGGCCTTGGCCTTTCATGACATTATCAATTATGTGACTTTTAAGCAATTATGGTTAACGTCTCTCTAAAGATCTTTGGAATTGCTTGAATGACATGGAAGACACTGGCACTGGGCCCCCCCAGAGTAGTGTACCCTCATCAAAGAAGGTATAAGCAAAGCAGAATTGAAGTATTTTAAAAGAAATACAAAATGCACAAATTAGAAAATTCAACCCAGATATTCATATTTGTGCCTGACCTCTGATAGAACATTCTGAGCTCGTATTGGTCTGATTAACCCCATTCAAATATAACTTGACTCTAACATAGTGGTGTTGATGTGGTTTGGGATGCTAGGAAACCCAAAATGTAAAGGTACAAAGAGGATTGCCTTGAAAGAATTTGACCACTCAAGCCTTCTTTCAGTCAAAGTCGCTAGGTTTATTTGTGACACCAAAGGAAGTGAGCTATATTCTAAATGAATCTCCTATTGTATCCCCAAGGGAGAGGGCAAAATTCTTAGTGAGCCTGCAGATTTGGTGAGTATGGGAAAAAGGAATGGTAAATAGCCTGGGGTGGGCCAGGTGCTACAGTGAAAAGATCTAGATGGGATTAAGGAGCATCTAGTAAACTAATTAAGTAATCAAGGTGGGCTGGGGTAGGTCAGATGCCACACTTGCACTGGTGGAGGGACCAGTGATTTGGGCTAGTAAAATGTATGGGAAAATTCAAGAGCAAAGGACAACAACTAAGAGCATCATATGGCTTCTAAGAAAGGGATTGGTGCTGCAGAACCCTCCGGGGACCAGCCTGTCTTTCCCCCTTTTCTAGGTGGTGAAAACGATTTATTTTGTTTTCCAAACTAAGAATTCTTAGCTGCCTCTTATAAAAATCTCCCAAGGAAGGGGCACAGTGGTGGAAGGCAGAGACAATGGTCCTTTCCAGCAACATAAGGCAGGAAAGACAGCTAGGCTCTTTGCTGGTTGTGTAAGGTCATGCTTTCTGGGGAATCCCTCTGCCTCCTCAATCTGTAGGGCTTTTCTTTCCTTGGCAACTTGGTACAGAGGTGCGGGGTGACAGGTGATTTTGGGAAGACCAGAGTCAACCTACCTTCCTACCTGACTGCTTTGTCTTGAGTAAGGAGGCCAAGGACTACTGCTCGGGAAGAACCAATTTTCCTCTTCTCCAAGGCAACCTAAATGTCAGTAACCTGCTCAAAAGACTACTGGGCTAAAGGGAGGAGACCTGAGGTCTAGGTCCTGCTCTGCCACTAACTCTAAGTCTCAGTTTCTCTGTGAAGTGAGAGGATTGGACACGGTGGTGCTGATGGTTCTTTCTAACTCTGTAAGTTTATATGAGATCTGGGCTCCATTTATTCGACTCTATCCAAGCTCAGCCTCATCAGTTAAGAGTTGAATAGACTTAGTTCTATGATTCTGGGCAAATCATTTCATCTCTCTTTACTCAGTTTCCTCATCTGTAAAATGATAGAATTGGTTTATTTCTAAGACCTGTTTTAGCTTCAAAAATGAACTATCAGGGGGAATTCAAACCCTCTTTCATTCTCCTCTTCTAAAGCACCTACTCTTTGCTGTAAGGATTAGCAATCCTTTCCCCACCCCCTCCCAAATTGTCATTCTCCTTAGATTTCAAATGTAAAGAAACAACCAGTGCTCACTTCTAGTTATCAAGAATAATTAATTAAAAATAAGAAACTATTGGAAGGCCTGTAAGGAAGGGTGGAGGAAGGGAATGAGGTAGAGGAGGGCAACCTCAGCGGCAGAAACCTCTTGATGACTTGGGATCCCTACTTCTCCCCATGGGGCAGTGTTTACCATTTTCTCCCCAAACAATTGTGCCCTGCTCACTTTTTCTCCCCACTGCCCCATCCCAAGGTGGGTAGCAGCCCTTTCTTCAGATGTAAACATTTCAGGTTAGAGCTCCAGTCTAGGAAACTGAAGAAACGTTGCCAATTTCAAATTTGTCTATAAATTCTAAATTCCCAAGGCAAAATCTCAAAAAGAGGCTTCCTTCTTAGTCTTATATGAATACAAGGCAAGTAGATCGCCAGATCCTGCCAGTGAGTTTCCTATAGAGCTCAAAGACTAAGGTTGATTGGATCACAGACAGAGGCAAAAGGGACCACAGAAGATTTTTATTCGAGCTCACTCATTTTATTTTTATTCTATTTTTTTAATATAAATTTATTTATTTAACTTTTTACATTCATTTTCACAAAATTTTGGGTTCCAAATTTTCTCCCCATTTGT
>JAQQSK010013058.1:0-11625 GCA_028658325.1 Potorous gilbertii | reverse complement strand
AATTTTATTCTTTATATCCTTAGTGAAGTCTTGATCCAAAGATCTTTGACTTCTAAATCCCTTCCATCCTTTTTATTTGCATTCTTATTCATATCGTCATTTACCAAATTTGCATACATCTTTAGAGGAGATGTTTCTGAGTATACAATGGAGAAAGTAAGGCTCTCTAAATAGGTAGTGTGATAATCAGAGCTTATGTTAGTTACATTTTTCTCTTCTTGTTGGGTTTTAGGAAATATTTTGGTATCCTTAACACAAATTTGAGAAATATTCTAGCTTCTGGATAAATTTGAGACAGTCTTGTTGCATCAGTAACACACTTAGTGGGTTACTAAGTGTGGGTTACTTCTGCAAATGACTAATTTCTTTTCTTGTTTTGTTTATTCTTAACTTCTCAGAACATTTTGAGAAATGTCCCTTATGGTTTGAGTAGTTCTCCCATGCCATGACTACATGGGGTAAAAAAAAACAAAACAATGCTTTCCTCCTGCAGAGAAAATAGCAACACTACCTTTATTCTTGTAATCCTCTAAGGTGTGTGTGAAGCAGACTATAGATCTTTCAAGGTATTATTCCAGGGGCTCCATTCTGGTAGCACACTTGCGTAAAAATGCATGAGAATGGATGACCCTTACAACTGAAAGGATGTTGTTACAAGTAAGACCAACTTTATACCAAATGGAGATTTTTCTTTTCAAGAAAGATAATGTCCTTTTTGTTTGTTTGTTCATAATAATTTTGTCTTTTTTTTTTTCAAAACTCAAAGTAAGAAAAGAAAGAAGTTAATTAATTAGGAAATCTCTCAGACAGATGCAAGTCTGATGGGGCATTCTGTTATCTCAGAATTCAAAGATGTAATCCAGACTGCTAATGTAGGGAAGCATTTCTCCCACCCTCCACCTCCTCCCCTTTTTGAGCTTTGCTTTTCCTTTATTATCATTGAAAACATTTGCACTTTTCAGTTTCCTTTGTTCGTAGAAATGTCATGGGATTCATTACTGAGGCTTACATTGCCTTTGGTGTTGGCTATTGTGTTTTATCTATTCTTTTTTGTTTTTATTAAATGTAACCTGTAGCAATATTTTTTCTACATATAGACATATCTATATGTTTACATGTTTATATGTACACACACGTGTGTATATAACTTTTGCAATTTCTTTCACTAGACAGCCTTTTTATCATAATGGATTTTTTTGATACTCTGTGACCTCTGCATTTTTTATCTTTTTTAAATCATTCCTTGAAAAACCAGAACAATGGGAAGAAATGGGCAATTATAGCATCTGTTTTCAATCCTCTCTCCTTCTTTCCCTCTTCTCCCCATTACACATATACACTTTATATTGTTATATAGTTCCATAGAATTTTCAGTGTTAATGGATGCAACCTTTGAAAAAATATTAATAAAAATAGTAGCAAGACACATATATTTCTGAAATCTAGCTTATAGTTTTCAAGTTTTCTTATTGTTTCTGTTTTCATTCCTTTTGGTGAGTTGCCTAACATTGCTTTTGCAAGAGACAAATATTGTCAATCATATTGTATCATTTGCCCCAAATAGATTTTTTAAAATTCTCTCTGTCTCAATCTATCCCTGTGTGTCTCTGTCTCTGTCTCTGTCACTCTCTGTCCTCTCTCTCCCTCTCTCTTTCTCTCTCTCTTGTCCATATGGAATACAACAAAACAGAGCAAGAGATGATGTTCAAAAATAAAGCTAGGGTGTTATCAGGGCCAGATGTGTCCAATCAGGGACCTCGTCTAGCGAGCAAGTACTCATGTCCTTAGTTTGTCACTTTCCTTATCACTTACATATGGCTGTTGACAGTCAATGAAACAGGAACAAAGACAAGAGCATCTCAGCTTGCTGTTAATTAAATGTTTTGACTGTAAACCACCCCTTCTTATAGCAAAAAAGCACCAGTCTAAAATAAGTGTTTCTTAGGGAGGATTAATTCAGCCACTCAGAGTTTGCTGCCCACAACCATATGTACTGACTCAGAAAAAGTCACAAACAATTCTCTTATAAAAGGCATAATGCAGAATGTCTTGGATTTCTCTGTGAAGTTCGTGGATAACCTTAAACATACATGTGCACAAACCATAGCAGATGTGGGCCTCTGAAACACAATGGAAAATGAAAAACGTATCCAGGACTCATCATGGCACATACTCAACTCATACATATGAGGAAGACATCATAGCAATCTGTTCTGTACCCCTGGATATAATTACCTGCTTTGACCACTTAAAAGGAAAATTGTAGCTATTCAACATTTTTATATACCATACACAAGTAGAACATTGCTGAGTTTCAGGATTCAAAATCAAAACCATTAGAAGAAATTGCAGTGTTGGAGACGTTAAGGGGAGAGTTGGAGTTTCTACTCATTTACTCATTTATTGAATGATTCATTTTTTATATAGCACTAAATAAGCTAAGGTCCCTGCCCTCAGGGAGTGAAAGCAAACTACTAAGAATTCAGGCTTCCAGTTCCAGGACTTTCCTCCTTCCTAAGTATGCTAAAAGAGTGTATGATGTGTGTGGTTTTGTAATGAGTATGTTTTCTCTGTAGAGCCACTTAGCTCCTAACGACAATAACTGGAGTTACATGTAGTGCCTATGTGGAGAAGTAAATATACCACCCCCAGTACAGAGCTTTGATAATTATGCAGTGTGGTTCCCTATGCCATACCTCATCTGTGGATAAATAGAAGCTTTCATTCAATGGAACTATCAATCTGGCACCTTTCACAAGTACTAAATTCATGTTAGGAAGAAAAATGGCCCAAAAAGAAATTGGGTAAAATCTATTTGTTAAAATTCAAGGCTAGATAAATAGTCTTGACTGTAATAGACTGTGAATTATTTTGTGATACTATTATATGAAGGATGCTACAAAAGTAAATTGTATTATACTGTAAATAAAAAACAGAAGGGTCTTCTATTTGTTAAAACTATACAAATGAGAAATATCTGTATCTACTATATCCTGTTTTTTGAATCTGGCCCAATGTTCCCATCAAATTACATAACATTTCAAATTCTGACATTTTTAATATTCATCTCTGGGCAAAGAAAAGGAGAAAAGCATGGTAAACATTACTGTTTAAAGAGTTGCACAAAGCAAAATGTTCCAAAATAGGCTATAAATGAATTAGCTCAAGGGTGGAAAATTCAATTTAAATAATGAATTGGGAACACATCAGAAATTAGATTCTTATGTTTTTAGGGTAGCTTGAAAAACTTATCCTGGTACAAATCTGTTAATATTTGGCAATATTGTTGTTCAATCATATTTAAGCTAAGCTCTAAATTAAAATTACTGAATACACATTTGATTTCCACATGTCATCTATTTGTCAATGCTATGATAAAATTGATTGCCAAAATGCATTATTGATAGTCTGTCACAGGAGAATAATTTTAACTAGTGATTAACACTACTAAAATCAGATTTTGATCTATAAAGATTTCTTCAATAAAGTAAATTTCACATAATGTGATTATATACAAACGGCAAAACCACAGTTTTCATAAAATTAGCATTTTTATCAATCTCATAGATCAGAGAACAAGATTTAAAGTGATGTATTGTTATGTCTTAAGATTGGTATGTATATTTTATTTTACTTGTTTGTACTATTAGGTAGAAAAAATATTAATGATGATGGTTAGGTAAGGACACATTAAAAAAACAGACCATCTTAATGACAGAATTAGAATGACTTCGTATCAATCCCACTTCAGCAATCACCCCAGAACTTTCCCTCCTTTGCCTTGGCTAGTCACAGAATAGAGCATTTCTTCCCAAAGTAATGGCCTAGTAAGGCACATTTCGGCTTTCAAGTCACCAGGGTATGATTTATTGCATTCATGTTTTGGACTTTGTTAGAAATTTGATCAGACTTTTTCCATCAAGTTTGAAACCAAGAGAGGATTGTGATGTGAATTCTGTAGTCTAAATATCTTTTTGCCCCCAAACCCTGAAAGCCACCCAGTGAAATAAAGTTAGAATAATGTTACCAGGCATCCAGCAAGGGAATCACCCCACCTATCAAATTTTATCCAATCAACCATCAATCAGCATCTATATATTAACTTCCTATATGCCAGGTATTGTGCTAGGTACACATGTATCATTCTGGAACTTCCCTCTACACCTCAGGCCATCTTTGCTCTTGAATATCTAACTGTGCCTGGAATAACTTTCTGCAAGGCCTACTTTCTCTTCTCACTGGTTAGTTACTCCAAGGCCTATATTTGTGGAAAGACCCTGGCTGGCCTTAATTTCCTCCTATGCCTGCTCCTGACTTTGGAACTTGGAGAAACATCCCCTGGTACTTTCATTTCCCTTCTCTCACCATCACCCTCCCCACTTCAGCATCCCTTTATATTTTATTAGAAAGTAAGCTTCTTAAAGGCAGGGGCTGTCTTCTACTTTTGTGTCTATTACATTCACAAGGTTTAACACAGTTAAACACATAGTAAGCCTTAGCAAATAGCAAGCACTTAATAAATAATTGGTTTTCTTCCTTCCTCCTTCTGTGATGATACTTGTACAAAATACAAAGAAAGCACACACATAAAAGAGGATACGTTTCACTGTTCAGGGAATACCATCTCCTTTCTTCCTCCTCCTCAATAATAACTGACATTTATAGAGTGCTATAAAGTTTGTAATGCATTTTTACATGCATAATATTTTTACCTGTTAGCTTTTTAAATACATAGAATATCCAGGGAGACAAAAGGAATTGGACTTTATTTGACTATGGTAGCTAAGTCTAAACCCCACTTTTTGAATATAAATATAGTAAGATAGTAAGGGGCATGTATGGGTTCCAGTACTAGTACCAGTACATATAGAGGTTTCTATCTCCAATCTTCCTCCAATAGAATATAAGCTTCTTGAGGGTGGACACTGCTTTATTTTCATCCTTATAACCCCAATGCCTAGAAAAGTCTCTAACACAAAATATTCACTCAATAATAGCCTGTTAATTAAGAGAAGGGTCAACTGGGTGTCATGGTACACAGAATGTCACACCTGAAATCAGGAGAGTCATCTTCCTGAGTTCAAATCTGGCCTCAAACACTTACTAGCAGAGTGCCCCTAGGCAAGTCACTTAACCTTACTTGCCTTAGTTTTCGCATCTATAAAATAGGTGGGAGAAGGAAATGGCAAATCATTCCTGTGTCTCTGTCAAGAAAACTCCAAATAAGGTCACAAAGAGTTGGACATAATTGAAAAATACATAATTGAAAAGTAAGTGAACAACAATTAAGAGAAAGGTGGTAGATTGCTTATATAAAGAAATATCAAGATAAAGGATCATAGAATAATAGACTGAAAATTGGAAGGAATTCTGAAGTCATCAGATCCCATTCCTTGATTCTACAACTGAAGAAACTTATTCACAAAGAGTGTTAATTGTTATTTGTTAATTGTTACACAATACACATCTTAATTCTTCATAGTTTTACAACCAGTAATACCCAAGGCAGGATTTGAACTATCCTAGCCCAATAGAAGGTTGTCAACCTATCCTCTAAGACAAGACTCTTCACCCTAACATCCATTGACTGGAATTATAGAGGAAAAAAGATATGGAGATAAAGCTACAGTTGGAAGGAAATTTTAAGGTCATTGAGTCTAACCTCTGCTTTTACAATTAAGAAAAGTGAGGTCCAGAGAGGTTATATGATTTGCTCAAATTCACACAAGTAGCAAGTGACTATGCTAGGATTTGAATTTAGGTATGGAGATTCTGAGTTCAGCACTCCTTTAGTTTCACCACATTGCCCCTGAATCCCTACCGTTTTGATCTTTTAAATGGTCAGCATTTCTGTAGCTTGACTAGATAAAAATGGGAGAAGGCTATGTTTTCTATTTCTCACATTCTTTTCCCTTTCTCTAACTTGAAAGTTTCCCATATCTTACATTTTCTCCAAACTCAAGACATGCCTTGATTTCCACCCTTTTTTCAGTCTCACTCTCTACATGCATTTTTCCCTACCACCTTGTTCACTGCCATGAGCCATGTATGGTCAAATACCATTGATAAAGGTTAATATGCAATTGTGAATGAAGCATTTTCAAAGTTGTCATTTATTAATGCTTTAGTTATAAAGCAAATCCCTTTCCCCCTCTGAAAAGCCCCCTCAAAATATTGATAGAAATCAAAGAAAGTTTCCAACAGGAGGATTCTTGTGCAACTTTTTTGGCAGAACATAGTCAAGAAACAGAGAAGAATTAATCAAGAATCAGCCATGAATTGCAATTTTCAAATGCATGAGATCACAATAGCCATTGGAGTAGTATTTTCTTATGTTTTACTTACATGCATTGTATTATTTGACTCTCATGACAAATAGTAAATGTGTAGTATAGACATTTTTATTCTTCTTTTACAGAGGAGAAAAGTGAGTGGTTCAGACAAGTTCAGCAACTGTTCAAGGTTATAGAACTGAGATTCAGATCTCCTAATTCCAAGTCCAGTGGACTTTTGCCTATACTGCTGCTTAATGACATTGGGGTAAGTAGGGTCAATGATTTGCCTATGCTTATTTATTTCACTTTACCATTTTAGACCTCACAATGCAAGGCTTCATAGTGCTCACTCTGAAAGCAAAGTAAGAAAAAAAATGGTGCAACTGGAATGAAGTGATAATTTAAAATTTCTATTGCAAAGTGATCCTAGAGGTCAAGGTTATTTAAATAAAAAATGGTTAAACAAAATTTTCTTTGATACACTGATGTTATCTCTCCCCATGCCAGACATAATCAAGTACCTAAGTGATCGAAAAACACAGGAGAGGAAACCAGAGCTTTCTGAAGCCAGGAAAACTAAGAGGATCAAATAGAATCAGGAAAGAGACACACATAATAAAAGAAAAAAAATACAAAAGAACTTGAGAAAATAAGCAAAGGTTGAAGAGAAATTTAGTTAATATTGTCTAGTTAGAAATAAGACAAAACTGGAGGTGAGTGTAGGGACTGAAGATAGAAAAAAATTCCTAGAAAACTAACTGCAGATGGTCCATGAACTAAATTGCATAAAATTTACAAATATTGGATGTAAATGGTGAAAAGAAATAGAAGTGGTCTCTCCTGGGGTACTCAGAATAGGATTTTAATCTCCATTTTTCCTTTCAAGTCTTCAATTTCAGCTACTTCTCATCATTATCTTTTTCTTTATTGAGATCTGAGTGAGGCTGGCATCATTTCAAAGATTTGTACCCAACTATTTGTGTTAGCAGCCAAACGAAGTTTACATTTGTACTTGGTATTTATCTATAGTTAATGGGAAAGAGAGAACATGTGTCATTGTTTAAGGATTCTGAGGAATCTGTCTTTTTCTGAAATTTCTAAAAATAGAATTGGTATTTAAAAATTGACCCACTCATCTAAAATTTAGATAACTCAAACCAGAATTTTAGAAGTGTTTCTTTTCACTCAAGATTGAGAAGGCTAAGGGAACACATACCTGGCCAAGCTTCAGAATGGATATTTTACTAAAGCTCCATTTAACAACCTAGCCAAGATAGAACACTAACACCTTGCTAATTTCATAACAGTTAGTTTAAAAAAAATTTTTTAAATTAAGACTGTCTACACATAGCCAAAAAGAATATTTTGTTCTGGAATAAAACTTTGCACAGGAGGCAGTGTGGTATAGGGGAAAAACAATGCATTACAAGTCAGGATACCTGGGATCCCAATGGGACTCAGTCCTTGACTAGTTGGATGACCTCAGGCAAATTCCTTAATCCCTCTGGATTTCCAGTTACTCATTTATGAAACAGAAATTTGAACTTGCAGGATAAGTAGTTTGTTTCAGCTTCAAAATTCAATGATTGTACTAGAATGTCCATGATCCTGTTGGGGATGAGTCATTTCATCTCCCACCCCCTACCCCAGCTGCAATAAAACAAAATAGCAACAAAAGAGAAATATTAAAACAAAGAACTCAATTAATAGAAATGAGTTCTTCTATATTGAAGAAACTATTTAAATAAAACTATTTCTCTGATGACATAAAGGTGGCCAAAATGTTTCTTTGGGAATTTTCCATCATATACACAACCTCCAAAGAAAGATGTGCTGGAAAATGCTTAATAATTTGATCCAGCAAATCTCTCAACACACTTTGAAGTTTAATAAGCATTATTAACCCTTTCTGACTCACTTTCTTAGTACAGCTAAGCAGCACAGTGGATAGAGTACTGGGGCTGGGGTTAGGAAGACTCATCTTCCTGAGTTCAAATTTGGCTCAGATATCTATTAGCTGTGTGACCCTGGGCAAGTCACTTAAGCCTGTTTGTCTCAGTTTCCTCATCTGTAAAATGAGCTGACAAAGGAAATGGCAGACCATTCCAGGACCTTTGCCAAGAAAACGCCAAATGGAGTCACAAAGAGTCAGACATGACTGAAAAACAACAAATCACATTCCAAAATCTAGACAATTAACAAAATGATAAATTAACCCTCTGATTTGTCTCCTTCTCCATTTCCAAAGTGTAAATGCTCCTACTGTCTCTCCAGAGGTCCCAGTTAGCTACAGCAGACTCTTATACCTTATGTACTTACTACTTCCATCAGTCAGTTAATAAAAATTGACACCTAGGCATTTGATTTAATATAATATGAAATTCCTCAATGACTAAGCCTTGTATTTACAGTAACTACATGTCCCAGATTTTATGGAATAGTTACAAGATTATGATTTCTACTTAGATTACCTTAGAGATATTCTAGTCAAACTTTCTCCTCATTTTTATAGATGACAAAACCGAAGCCCTGGGATGTAAATTAACACAAGGGCAAAATACAGCAGAAACATCACTCAGGATTTGAATGTATGCACTCCCTTTATCCCATTTTTTCTTTTAACATACTATTTTACATGGGGCACCTCGGCGCTACAATGGCTAGAGTGCCAGACCTGAAGTCAGGAAGACTCATCTTCCTGACTTCAAATCTGCCCTCAGATAGTTATTGGGCATGTAACCCTGTGCAAGACACTGAACTCTGTTTACCTCAGTTTTTGCATCTGTAAAATGAACTGGAGAAGGAAATGGAAAACCACTCCAGCATCTCTGCCAAGAATATCCCAAATGCAGTCACAAAGAGTCAGACACAACTGAAATAACTGAACAGCAGTAAATGATTTACATAAGCATGTCTGTTCTTCATAGACACAATAATTAATTTGAGTACAAGTTGGATCCACCAAGGGGTTGACTGCTCCAGTTTGGGGTATGTGCTCCCTAAATAGTAGCTCATGAGTACCCCCAGTGTTTTTGTGTTTATCTAGTCAGTCAGAGGTCACAATTAGCTCAAAGCAAAGTCAATTATAGACATGGTAGAGTAAGAACAGTAACAGTACAACATGCCCCACAAATACCTTCCCACAAATGCACAAAAAAGTCAATGGGAGGAGAAAGCACACAATAGAATACAGCAGTAGAGAAGAAAAAAATATAGGGCACAAATTTATAAATAGTCGTGTCATAATGGATAAATCACTGCACTAGACGTCAGGATGTTCTAAGTTCAAATCTGGCCTCAGACACTTATCAGCTATGTGAGCCTGGGCAACTCACCCTCCCTGAGCCTCAGTTTCCTCATGTGTAAAGTGAAGGCAATGATAATACTTATCTCTCAGGGTTGTTTCTGTCAGGGTTCAATGATATGCCATATGGACAGTACTTTGCAAATCTTCAAACATTACATAAATGCATTCTTCATTACTGTCCATGTATTTTCTTGTAAATTCTTCAAAAAAGCTAGGCCAAATAGGATGGAAACCTTTTCTTTTAATATCTAAAGGGTAGAAAGGTGACACATAGACTGTCCATTTATTGCGTCTGATTCTTGCTAAGCTTGCCACTTTCTTCTTTGATCACCATCTCCTTCAATAATGTCTTTTATGCTAATTCTTACTCACTAACTATCAGTGGAAGTAGATTGTAGTCTATTATCTGCCATGAAACTTTCCGCTGCCCTTTGGGTCTCCTGTAATTTATATTCTTTAGAGATCATGAAATCCCATGATTCGCCATATAGCTTGTCTTACTGAAAACTAGTATGAAGAAGATGAGCTTGTATAGAATTGAGCTTCTTGGAATTATTACTATTCATTTTTGCTTTGAAAAAACCTCATTGTTTTATTTTTTTAATTTTATTTTTAATTTTTAACACAGTTTATAACAGATAAAATAATTCAAAATTTTGGTCAGGTGATACTTCTGTTTTAAAGCATTTACAACATAGACCACAAAAGAATTTTTTTTTAAACATTAGCCAGCTGAGACACAAATAATATTTATGTGGTTAACTTCATAAGCTCTTGACCTAATTGTCTCCACAGTATTACTAAGAATTAAAGGACCCTAACTTATTGTCGTTGGACTGAAGGTCTTTGCCTAATAGCTTAATTTTAGACTTAACCTCGGATGTTCCCCTACCAATAATCCACAATTTAATAGATCTGGTATTAAGCTTACAAACCTTTTGACTATAGGAAATTGCCCCCAAGAGTAGGGACATTGCAGGGAAACAGTATCTCCCCAACTTCATGTCAATTCCAGGCAGGAGTAGATTGTCCACTTGCATTCAGTCAGGCTTAAAGTCTGCCAGGTGTCAGTGGGGATTGGTATTAGTTTTTTAAAGCACAATTTCCTGAATGTAATGTACCCGAATTTATTCCTCCTGGTTGGTACTGGTTCTAGCTCATTGTCTATCTTTAGAGTTCAAATACACAAATAGACTAAATTGTTTGGCTGCTTTTCTCACTCTTTATTATAAAAAAAAAAACCAAACAACTTACTTCCTTATACATGGAGGGTGTGTTTTCCCTCTACTAACAAGTTTTCCCATTTGATTCTGGATTAAACTGGACAAATTCCAGATTTGTTTAGGTACTACAATAATTAAAGGACATGTAATTGGATCATCATGACTATTTCTTCCATCGATGAAGATTGTTTATCCACCATAAGGTAATATGTTGCTTCTAAGAGTTTCTGTAGTTAAAAATGTCACTATCCTAAAGTCAAGCAGGTGATTATTCTGTCTGAACTCACCTAGGCTGATCCTTAGACACCAGACATAGAATGCATCACCAAGGTCATACTGAAAGTGTTTTCCAGTTGGAAAGACAAATTTTGATTCTACTGGCATCCAGGGTCACTTCCCCACCATGATGAAATATTAGAATAGAACTTTAATGGAAGAATAAAAATAGTTCATAGCACTTTATTATGAAAGAATAGTTTCCACCTAGCAACTCTTTGATATAGGTACAGTATTCTTACGGTACTGATGAAAAGGGGCATACGCTTAAGCTAGTAAGGATCTTAAACATATGTACAGGCTTTCTGACTTCAAATCCATCACTGTTTACCATTTTTATGTGTGTCCTGAACTCCTTTGTCAGTCTGGTGAAGCCAATGGACCCATTGTCAAAATACCACTGTTAAATACAAAAATCAAAATATATAGTCTTACAATAGAAACCAATTATATTAAAACATAGCAATCAAATCCTTAAGAAAAAATTTATATACCCCAGGTTAAAAGCCATTGCACTATTTTTTGCTATGTGTATACACACACA
>JAQQSK010013057.1:0-11626 GCA_028658325.1 Potorous gilbertii | reverse complement strand
TTCTGGGCATTTTCCCAGCCAGTTACTTGACTTCTGAGAGTCCTCTCCACCCCCACCCCCCCACCCCTGGCCTAGGTCCGCCCAGCTAGTGCTTGGGGTCTGAGCTTCAAATGCTGCTCCCCAGCCTCAGGGCTTTTGGCGGCAGGCCTGGCTGCTATTCAGGGTAAGATTAAATCAGGTTCTCATGTGGGGGCAGGGCCACCTCTCAGGCTCAGTTCAGGGGGTTTATTCAGAGACCTTCTGTAATGGAGCTCCTGCCAAGCTCCTGCCTGCTCCAGGAGCCTCTGGCCACCTGCTGCCTCTGCCGCTGCCTCTGCTGCTGCCTCCCGAGGGGCCCTGAGTCCCGGAGACACCCTGCTCCCCTCTCAGCCCGTCTCTCTTACTGACTTGTAAGTCTGTGGGTGGAGGGACCTTCGTGGTCGCTGGAGATTCCGTCCCTGAAGCCTGCTCAGATCTGCTCGCTCCTCTCAGTGCCTCGGCCAGGGCAGGGGCGGGCTCAGCTCCTGTCTGGTGTGCCATGGACCTTTGGGATCGGTTTTTCAGGGCTCTCTGGAACGGAAATCTCCTTCACTGTGTTGCTGCGCGGCTTCCACTGTTCCAGAATTTGTTGAGAGTTCTTTTTAGAGGAAATCCATGGGCTGTGGGTTCGGAGCTAGCATAGGTGAGTCTTTCTACTCTGCCATCTTGGCTCCGCCCCCTGCCCTCATTTTTCTAATGCCTGGCATAGGGCTTTACATATAACAGATACTTAATAAATGCTTTTAAAAATAACCAATGATTGGGGTTTGAGTCAGGGGAGGAGTAAGCAAGCTGAACATCCAGGTCTGGTTGTCATTAAGGTATTTATATATCCCCAGACTCAAGGGGTATATAGAGGAAGATAGCGTAGTAGTTCACAACTCTTATCACAACTCTTACTCTCACCAATGAGCTTCAAGTCTCAGCAAGAATATCTTTCCTCTCATGATACCCTGAGTAGAGTGTTGGAGTGGGCTCTCTAGGTCAGGTTTGATGTTGGGATTAAATAAGGAATTTGTAGGTCATTGAACAGTTTATAAAAGGAGTTTTACTTAGTCCCCAACATAGCAACAGTAGGCAACAAGAACACTTAGCTTTGGTGGATGTTTCTCCTCCCCTCAAAGCATCTGTTCAGTAGGGTAAGGTATGATGACTTGAGTGATCTTCAGGCATCCACCCTGTCTGAAGGGCATTGACCCTGTATGGGTAGAACCTTTGTATCCTTAGGTGACCAAGAGGCAAAGTCAATATAGTTAGTGGCCATCAGGTAGTCTGTCAAGGGAGGCAGAGCTTGAATTCTGCACCATCCCCAGGCCAATCAAGTCCAGATTTATCAAATTGCTTGGCCAAATCCTTTGATCATTTTTTCTATTGGTAAATTGCTGTTATTTTCAAATATTACTGTTAGTTTTCTCATATCTTGGACATCAAACTTTTGTCAGAGGCATTTGATAAAAAATTAAATGCGCTTCTCTTCTTAGATGTATTCATTTTGTTTAGCCAAAAGCTTTTCAATTTCATATAATAAAATTTATCTTTTTAAACTTTTGTAATTGTTTTTGTCCCTTGTTTGGTTAAAAATTTATCTCCTAGTCATAGCTGTGAAAGTTATATGGTTTGCTACTCTTCTAATTTTTTAAATTGCATAATATTTAGGACATGTATTGGCTTAAAAACATCAGAAATTAATATGCTCCATTTTGTATTTTTATTTTACTAAATATTTCTCAATTATATTTTAATCTACACTCAGTAATAGGATGAATCTGTGGGAGGTGAATTCACACTTCTGGTCTTTAGTATCTAATTCACTTGTCTATATATTGCGGAATGTGGTATAAAATTTCTGCCAGACTTCTATCCAGTTTTCCTAGCAGTTCATATGAAATAGGGAGTTCTTTCCTAGATAATTTATGCTTTTTAATTTATTGAACTCTAGGTTACTGAACTCAATTATTTCTAATTCTTCCTTATCTTCTTTGCCTACTAGAAAAGTATACTTATATACTTTTACACTTTTTAACTAGTAATTTAAAAAGAAATCATGTATCCTCATTTTCAAAGAGAATCATTAGATTTTCCTGGGAAATCAATTCTGGAGTGGAGCCCTTGCTTTAAAATCATATGCATGCATCATATTCTAACTTATCCAGGCATTTCTAGATCTCGTGAGACCCTAATTGATGTTTAATGATAAATAATATCTGATTATTTGTAGTTTTAATAAATTTTCCTATTATAGTTTTGAGACTTGAGGATGATGTGCCTCAGTAAGGTGAATTTTGAGTTTCTTTTTCTTGGGTTAGTATGAATTTTTTTTTTTGCTTGCCAAGGGTCATTTATGTTTTACTTGTTCAGGAAAGCTTGCTTGCATAGTTTTTTGAAAACTACTGATTATATAATTTTCTTCTTTGGTCTTCTGCAAGACTACAGTAATCTAGTCATTTTTTTCCCTTGATCTATCTTCCAAATCCATCACTTTCATCTGCATTACTTCTTAGCCTTTTTCTAGTTGTTATTTTCTGACCTTGGCTTTTTCTTCCATTTCAACTGCATTACATAACATTCTGATTACTACTTTATTAATTCTTCTTATTGTATTCACCGATATTTTCAGATTTTTTTCCTGTTAGTCTTTTTTGCTGAGTTTTCTCATCTCATTCCCAGAGTTTTTTTTTATCTGTTTTCAGTTATCCTTTAATTTATTCCAAGATTTTTTTTTAGCTTTAGTCAGTTCTTCCTTTAATTCCTTAGGCGTGTCCATTATCAATTTAATCTTAAATTCTAGCATTTCTTATCTTGCTTTACTTCTGGTATTATTTCTGAAATAATTTCATTTTGTTTGTCCCTCCCTCACCCACTCCTCTCTTTGTATGTATGTATGCATGCATATACATATATACCTATATATATTTGTATACACATATATATGTGTTTAAACTGGATTTGTGATTTCATTGGCATAAGAAAGTTACAATGAGGAAAATTCCTTTAGTAATAGAGGCATCTGGTCTGCAACTTGAAGTCTTAGACAATTGCTTGAAATAGCAAGAGGCTAATTCACTCACCCAAGGTCATATAGCCAGGATGTATGAGAGAAAGGTCTTGAACAGCTGTTTTCTCTCAGGTTGGCTCTCTACCCATCACACTATGCTGTGTGTGTGTGTGTGTGTGTGTGTGTATACACACACGCACATAACTATATATCTATAATGATATACATCCACATTCACATCTATATGATGTATATTTTTAGTTTGAACTTTTTGCCACAGTTTTCATTGTTTTTTTGGTGACTTTTAATTCTTTTTTCAGATATCCTTTAGTTATTTCTGTTGCTTTTAAGGAATGATCATGAAGAACCAGGATCCAAGATTCCATTTTTGTGAAAGGTTGGGATCTTGCCTTTATGTACTATCAGTTGTTCATAGTCATTTCAGTTCTCTGTGGGTATTTTTTGTCCACTGAAAGGGGGTAAAAAATTTATCATGTTTGACTATTTATTGTCATTTACTCAATCACATTTATTCATCATAAATCATATTCATATATATATCAGCATTTATTAAATCCCTCCTCTGAGCTAGGCATTCACTATACTGGGTGCCTGGGATATAAAAATATACAAAATATATACAACATAAATGCAAAGTTATTTCTGTAGGGCATGACTGTAGAGTACTATCTACTAAAGGGACCAGAAAATGCTTTCTCTGACCTTGTTGTATGAATCAATTTGTTGGATTGGTCAAATCTGAGCCAATTGAGAGGAGGGTCCTTAAGTAATGAGCTATCAGACAGGTAAATTTTTTACTTTTTCCCCAGCATAGTTTTCAAAAAGTCAAGGAGACTGCTCCAGGAAAAGTAGGTCTAGTTGGGCCAAAAGTGGGTGTGGAGAAGTTCTAATGACTGGAAGCATGAGGATAGGAACAGTGATATTGGGTGGTGGAGGAGGAAAAAAGACGTTAGCTACTCAGACACTTTACAACTTTATCTGTGTAGCTTGTGCTTAGGGATTAGGAGCACAGTTTTGGAATAGGGCTATGTGATTGTCATTTTATTCTAACAAAAGGATTCTTAACTTGGGGTTAAGATTTCAAGGGGTCCATGAATTTAGTTGGGAAATTTTATTTTAGTAGCCTCATGATGAAATTTAGTGTTTTCTCTAGTTATGAATTAAAAAAAAACACCACACAACACTGTTCTGAGAAGGGGTTCATAGATTTTACCAGACTGTCAGATGGGTCCATGATACAAAAAAGGTTAAGAACCTCTGCCCCAAGAGGAAAAAAAATAGATTTGGAAGATTGGTGGTGATAGACAATAGATTTAAAAATTATCAAATGTTTATGCTATGTGTCAGACATTGTGGTAAGCACTAGGGATACAGATAAAAATAAGTAGTAAAATTCATGCCCTCAAGGAACTTAACATTCTAATGGTCAAAACCACACATAAAAGGGAACTAGAAAAGCAAGGAGCAAGACTACATGATTTGAACTTGACTAGAAAGTGAGTTGGAGTCTTGCAAGTTATGGTAGAAGCATACTTCTAGAGAACAGGAGGCAGACAGGTAAAAGGCAATGCACTTCCTGTTGGGTTTTCATTCATACCTGGTTTGTGAGGATGTTGTTGTTTTCATATGTGTGTGTGTGTATGCATATACATACACACACACACACATACGGACAGACAGGCATAAATACACACATACATAAAAAAACTACCTTTAAATCTTGAACAAGTCACTGAACTTCCCTGGGTCTCAATTTCATCATTTGTAAAATGAGTAGGTGGGTCTAGAGAGACAAGGTTAACATCACTTTCAGTTCTAAAATTCTGTAGTTCCACAGTGAGTTCTTTAAAGATCAGAAAAACAGGATTAAATTGAATTTATTATCCTTAAAATTATGCCACTGCTTTAGGCTTCAGCATGGCAGTCATTAACAGAACTTTCCACTTATCCTGGAATATGAATATTTTGAGTGGTTTCTTCCATTTCCAAACTATCCTCCACACAGTCAACAAAGAGATTTTCTTAAGGCAGCATTCCGCTACTCAATAAAATCCTGTGGCTCCTTGTTATCTCAAGAATAAAAAAAATGAATTGTGCCATTTAAAGTTCTTTACAACCATTGTCCCTTCATACCTGTCTAATTTTCTTATACATGACTACCCTTCATACATACACTATAAGGTCTAGTTATACTGGCCTACCTGTTTTTCCTTACATATAACATTCTACTTCTTGTCTCTGTACTCTTGTACTGGCTGTCTCCTGTGAATGGAATGTTCTTGATTCTCACCTCCATTTGGAGATTTCTGTTGAAATTATTAGTTTCCTTTAGGACTCAGCTCATGCACAGGCAGATTTCAGAAAAACCTGGAAAGATTTACATGAACCGATGCAAAGTGAAGTGAGAAGAAGATCTAGGATACATTGTACACAGCAACAGCAATATTGTGCAATGATCAATGATGATTGACTTAGCTCTTCTCAGTAGTACAGTGATCTAAGATCCAAAAGACTCATGATGGAAAATGTTACCTACATCCAGAGAAAGAATGATGTAGTCTGAAAGCAGATCAAAGCTTACTATTTTTATTTTATTTTTTCATAGTTTTTTCCCTCTTTTTGTTCTGTTTCTCCTTTTACAACATGACTAATATGGAAATATGTTTTACATGATTACACTTATATAACCTATATCAAATTGCCTACTGTCTTAGAGAGAAGGGAGGGGAAAAAGAGAGAAAATTTGGAACTCAACATTTTATTTAAGAAAGGTTAAAAATTGTCTTTACATGTAATTGGAAAAAATAAAATACTATTTAAAAAGAAAAAAGACAGCTCACGCCCCTCTTTTACATGATACTTTTTTCTAATCTAATTTATTCAATTCAATAAACATTTATTAAGTGCCTACTATGTGCGGCCCATTGGCCTAAGTGCTGTGGGGATACAAATAAGAAAAAAAAAGACAAGTACTCAAGAAGTTTGCAGTCTTAATGGAGAAGAAAATACACAAAAGAGAGTTGGAAGCCCCCCCCCCCCCACAAGGGTACTCCACACAGGGGCATCATGAACCTTAGAGTTCAAACTAAGGAGAGCAGCAGATGGAAAGTGGAGTGTTAGATAGAGTTTAGGTCCAGTGCTCTATAAAGGAAAACTTTGGGAGGAGTTTAATACTTCACCCTCCAGCCCTCCAATCAGTGGAAATGGGAGCCAGTACCCTCCCAAAATTGCTTTGTATTTATTTTTATATATGTGTATATGTATATTCACACTCATAGGGTTTCCCAAAAAACCTTTGTGTAGTCTACACACACACACACACACACACACACACACACACACACACACACACTCTCTCTCTCTCTCTCTCTCTCTCTCTCTCTCTCTCTCCCCTAACGTATGTTCATGAATATACCACTTTACTCCTGTAGCAGGCAAGAGGACATGATTTCTGTCCTGCCTTGTACCACTTCAATCTCTGAGATGAGGCAGAAGATAGGTTCATAATTTAGTTTGTTCCTGTACAGCACAGTCTCAATTCCAAGTCAAAACCCACATCTCAGGCTTGCATCCCATGTACCATGCCTTCTTAGCGTTTCTGTGCAAAACTGAATGGCCAAATCAACTTGCCTGTGATCCTGGCTCCACCCTTACCATGGGCCCAGTGGGGATGATTTCCAGCACCTGAAACTGAGGGCAAACAACACAGAACAGAAGCAAACATCCCTATGCCCATTCCTGGATCTGGGATTAAAAACAGGGGAAAAGCAAGTCTTTCCCTTTTTACTCATTAGTTCATGGCATGCAGGCTGAGTGCAGCAAGTAAGAGCTGCCAAATAGTGTGCTGGCAGAAAAGAGGGCAACTGGGGTGGTCTTATCCATTTTAAAGATGCATTCAGCCAATCAAGAAGTGTTGGTTGTTCCCACTGGTAGGAGTCACAGTGGATTCCATGCTAGGCAAACTGAGAATGCTCAAAAGTCCAGCCTATATTTAATCTGTATACTTTTTTATACAAATATGCACATATGTATGTTGTCTCCATCAGAATGTAAGTTCCTTGGGAACAGGACTATTTCACTTTTGCCTTTGTATCCTTGGCACCTAACACCTTAACTGGTATTTGGTAGATACTTGATAAATTGATTGATTGATTGCAGATCTTACTTGTAATAGTGCTGTGTTTGTAGAGCATTTGTTGAATTTATATTGAATGAATAAATGAATGAACATATTCTTATAAAAAGACTTTAAAATTTCACTTTGGAATGGAAATAGTTTCACAGGACAAATCTTGTGCAAAGACAACCCAATGGCCCCTCTTAGAGAAAGATAATCTGGGGACAACCTTAAGTCATAAATCCTAGTTTCTATCTGTCCCAGACAACTTTCAAAAATATAGTCATCCAACTGTCTCTTCAGGGAGTTACCCTCTTCTCTCTTCTCCTCGTCTCTTCTCTGCTATACCCCTCCTTCCCTTCCCTTTACTTTCTTCCGTACTCCCACCCCCTCTCTCTAGTAGAAGTAGTAAAGATTAATTTATTCAGTAAGGATAACAGCTGGGAATTAAAAGTAGAGCAGCATGAAATTATCCTACTTGGATTCTGGCCAGAACAGTGGAGTTTAACACTCCTACTCTTGTGAAAAGTTTTGAGTCTTCAGAGCTTCAGGTTTATATTTCATCCAGGATAAACTAAAATGCTTCAGCATGTAAAGAGACATAAAAGAATGTATATACTCTTCTACTTCCATCCCTGGCTTTACATCCTTCTATCCAGGAGTGTTATTGTAAATGTTTAATAACCAGAGTTTTTTGAAAAAAAAAATACATACACGTGACAAATCTTTAAGTTTAACAAACATAACGTACATTTTCTCCATCATCATGTTAAGTCTAGACAATCAACAAAACAATAAATCAACCCTGATTTGTAGCATTTGCCAATTTCTGAGATATAAATATTCACACTGAAAATTTAACAACCAGCTCTTATAATTTTCTGCAAGCTGATATGAGCTGGCTCCAGCACAACTCTACTTCTAATAGCTTTAAATAAATCCAAATACATTATGGTCCTGAGAAAGTTTATAGCTGTTATCTCTTATCCTAAAAGGGGAATGACTTCTCAAATGAATAAGAAATGCTTCAATTATTGTTCTTTGGAATAGTTATTCTTATGTAATCTCCAAAAGGAATATATTTTTAAATGCTATAATCTGAATTAATATTTACTTTGATAGTAACATAATGATATATTTTGATAATGCTATTTTGACATCACTTACAATGCTGCATTTATTCTGTAAAATAGTTTTACTTAAAAAAAAAGTGTCCTTCCTCCCATAGTATATACATTAAATGATGATCATATATAAAACAACACTTTTTAGTTCAAGTCTTTAAAAAAAAAGTCTATTAGTTCTCTTTGTACAGCTTGGTTTAGATAACTGGGCCTTTATTCTAATTTTCCTAACTTAGCTTTCTGCCTTTGATTAAGGCAGCCAGAAGGGGTTCTACAAAATACACTTGACAAGTTAGCATAATTCATTAAATTATTATTAAGTATGTGCTTTGTGCTGTGCTGTTATAGCAATGCTATATTCACAGTGCATTTACTGGCTATGAATATCCTGGTGCAATTCTGAATCAAGAAATATCATGGATTCTCCATATGGAAGACAGAACTAAACTTTATTCAGGCACCAGAAAGCCAAATCCATTATAGTAACAAAAATCTATACATAGTAACAATGCAGAGGTCACCACCAGCCCCAAGCCTTCCCCCTGCTAGGCTTACCACAAACCATCTCCCTTAAACAAATCACAAACAAACCCCTTCACTCACACTAGCCAGCAGCCTGCTTGCCTGTATCCTTCTTAGCTCTAACTGCCCTCATGACTAACTTCCTCTCAACTCTGCTCTAGCTCCTCCTCTTCATTTTACCCTTCCTGTTCCACTCATTTGGCAAACTCCTCCCACCACCGGCTCCATGTGACTCAAATTTCCATGTGACCCAGAGAGGTCACATGAACGTCTTATTGAATGGGAAAGATCTTCTCATTTAAATTACCATTACAACTGCTGATAGAAAGACAAAGACAGAAGATTCCAGCAAAAATGGCTGTCTTAAGAACACACACCTATTCCTGCAGAAACCTAAAATCTATACTCAGTGTTCAAGAAATCCAATGAAATGCTTAAATTCTACCACAAAACCACATTAAAAATCAAATAGAAGCCCATAGGCAAATAGAAAAGGTGGACACCACCAGCACCACCATAAGAAAACTAGCCCACAGCCTCCCAGAGTGATCAGAGATAGTCAGAGACATGTTTAGCCTGACATTCTCTATGACCAGAAGCAACAAGAGCAGAGGGCTCTCCTGAGAAACATCCTAGCATGTTCAGAAAGCTCCAGAGTGGGGACCTTGGAAGTCCCAAAGAATGAAGCTCAAACAAGGACAATTGAAACCCCCTGGCTCCATGGTCTCTTGCATTCTGTCCTGAGATACCATTGAGGACCTAGGACAGATGAAAGGATTCTACCTCCAGGAGGAAGAAACTCAGAGAGTTAGAACAAGAGCAAACAGGGTTGAATACTCCACCTGAATATGCATCAGGAGACAGAGCAATTTTAGACCTAAAGCCAGAGAGATAAATGAATCAAAGATGACTCCACCCTATATTCAACATCTTTGTAGATCAAGATCCTCCAAAAGAAAAGGAATGAGTAATTCTATAAGAACCAAAATCAGTAACTCAAAATTTAAATAATGGATTTTTCAGAGTGATTATATGAATATCTAGAAGAAATGAAGCAAGAGACAAAATTAAAAAGTTCTAGAGGAAAAAATTAGTAGAAAAATAAGTAGCTTAGAAGAAAAAGTGATAAATTTTACCTAAGTAACAGTCTCTAAAAACTAGAACTGATCAACAAATCATGAGAATGCAAGAAATATTAGAAAAATTGGAGAAAATAGAAGAAAATGCAAAATATCTGTTTAAGATTATCTTAAAAACTGGCATATAAACAGGCCAAGGAGAGATTATTTAGGAATTGTCATACTTCTTGAAAACTATGATAAAAAAAGTGGATATAATATTTCAAGAAATCATAAATGAAAACTTTCTAGATCTATTAGAACTAGAAGATAGCATAAAGGTGGAAAGAATTTCCTAGTTTTCTCCTGAAAGAAATCCCAAAGTACCAAGAATGTCATAGACTAGGTTCAGAGCTCTCACATCAGGGAGAAAAAATTCTCTAAGCATCCAGGAAACAGTTCAAGTACCAAGAAACCATAGCTAGGATCACATAAGACTTGACTTGGCTGTTTCTACTATAATCAAGAAGAGATCTTACAATACAGTATTCCCAAAGTCAAAAGATATAGGTTTACAACCAAAAGTAATTTATTTTGCAAAGCTAGGTATAATCCTACAGGATTGGGGAAGGGGAGGGGAATGGATTTTGAATGGAATGAACTTTTGAGCAATTCTAATAAAACCACCAGAGCTGGGGGTAGGAACCTTGAAATTCAAAAGTGAATCCAGAAATGCGTGGAAATTTATTTGAGCAATTGGAAAGAGTGTGTGATGAACAAATGTTCCTTCAGAAACTTAAATGTCTTCAAAGGATACTGAGGAAATTAATAACAAAAACAGAGGTCTGAATTGCTTTTGTTCTGAGAGTTTGAAGAGTCCAACAGAAGGATGAGTAAAAGCAATAGATTCATGTAGAAAGAAGAAGGAAGGAGGTAGAACTTATTATTTCTCACAAGTGGGATGCTTGAGAAGAATTTAAAAGCATGGAGTAAGGGGTGGTAGTGGTGACTCTTAAATGAATCTAATCCTTATTTGAAGACAAAAGGAGCATTGGATACACTCACTCCCATAGTTTGGTTTAGAAATGCATCCGCTCAATAAGGAAAAAAGTGGGATAAGAAGTAGGAGGAGTTAATGAGAAAGGATAATGCTGAGGAGGAGTAAACAAAATAAATTTCATGATCCTGAAGGGATTAAAACAGAAAAGGAAAGGAACGAACTCATCTAAGGAGCTATCTTGAATTGCTTCAGACAATTGGGAAATGGCTGAATTAGCTGTGGCAGATAAATGGGATAACAAAAGATATGAATTTTAAAAATCTCTTACAGTAGGGGACGGAGCCAAGATGGCGGAGTAGAAAGACTCACATTTGCTAGCTCCAAACCCACAGCCCATGGATTCCCTCTAAAAAGAACTCCTGACAAATTCTGGAACAGTGGAAGCTGCGCAGAAACACAGTGAAGGAGATTTCCGTTGCAGAGAGCCCTGAAAAACCCACCGCAAAGGTACCCCGAACAAGAGCAGAGTCCTCCCCTCTCCCGCCCCGGCCACGCAGCACTGAGAGGAGCGAGCAGAGCCCAGCAGGCTTCAGGGACCTGATTCTCCCGCAGCTGCGAAGGTCCCTCCACCCACAGACGCACAGGTCAGTGAGAGAGACAGGCTGAGAAAGGAGCGGATATCTCCAGGACTCGGACCCCCTGGGAGGCTGCAGCCGCGGCAGAGGTGGAGACTCCCGGGGCGGGCAGGGGCTCCCCCACGGCTCCATTGCA
>JAQQSK010013056.1:0-11626 GCA_028658325.1 Potorous gilbertii | reverse complement strand
TTTTCCCAACCAGTTACTTGACTTTTGGGTTCTTTGTCAAGAGTAGGGCATACTCTGGGAATCTGTGAGTTCTCAGTTCCTCCAAGGTGTCATAATCAAGCGTGTACTGATCTGGACTCAGAGAGGGATTTTTGTGCCCAGAATCTTAGCAGATACTTCTCCACAGCCACTTGGCCTCCAGTTCCCAAGTCGGCACTGGGGGCTGCTTTTCAGATAAGCTCAATGGGCAAGGTTGCCATTCAGTGTGAGACAAAGACCAGCTCAGCCAGGGCCTCCACCCAGGGCTGAGGTAAGACTTAGCTTTTCAATGCCCCCAGGAGTTTTTACACTGCAACAATGGAGCTTTCCTCCAGGCTGCTGTGTAGGCTCTGTGGCTGCTGCCTGCTGCTGGAGCTATGGGAAGGCCCTTCTCCCTTCCCAGCTAGCTAAAAAAAACCCTGTCACTGACTTTTGGTGCCTGTGGGTTGAGGGATCTGAGGCCCTGCTGCTGCAACTAGAGATTCCCCCACTGAGGTGTCCTCCTTCTAGAGTCTCATCACACCACACAGCTTGGCCAAGGCTGGGCTGGGCTCTATGCTCAGCTCTGCGTCTGGTGCAACCAATGTTTCTGTGGACCTTTCAGGTCACCGTGGGCTGGAAATCTCCTCCACTCTGTTGTTCTCCACTTCTGCTGCTCCAAAATTTGTTGAGAGTCCCTCTCTACAGGTATTTTATGGGCTGTGCGGAGGACCCTGTGTAAGTGTGTCTTTCTAGTCCGCCATCTTGGCTCTGCCCCCCGCCCCTGAAATTTCTTGAATGGAAGAGAGGGTGACCTTTTTAGACCTGGGCTTTAGGAGAACACTTTTGGGACAGTTCTGCTTGCATGTCCATCTGGAACCTCAAACTCAATATATCTAAAATGGAATTTATTTCCTTCTCCTAAACCTACTTCTGCTTCTGACTCAATGATCTCTCTCTGTAGTAATGCATTTCATCCTATAGCCCAGTTTCAAAGCCTTTTGATGACTTTAAGGTCTTGCTTCACCCCACAATACTCTACATGAGTCTAATTGAGGGTGTCTGGTAGATGAATTATTACATGGCCCCTTTTCCTGGAACCTATGTTGTTTTTATTTCTTTTTGATTTGGCCACCAAGCTACTGACCCACGTTGATCTTGTTATCTGTTCAAACTTGTAGATTCTTTTCTTCAGAACAATTGTTGTCTATCCATGCATCTTCCTCCTTATTCTTGTGTAGTTGTCATTTTTTATCCAAGTATAGTATTGCATTTATCCATATTGAGTTTCATCTTAATGGATTGAGCCCAAAGCTTGATATTGTAAATATCCTTTTGGATCTTGATTCTTTCATCTGCAATTATCATGGTCTCCTTGCTTTGTGTCATTCACATGTTTGATAATCATTGCCATTGACTTTATCCACATCCATGATCAGCAGTGCATGGCAAAACACAGATACCCGTGGTGCTCTGCCAGTGACTTGCCATGTTGACATTGAACCATTGACTACTTTTTCAGTTTGGCCATCTAACCAGATCTGAATCCACATGTACATATTCTTGTCTAATATCTCTTCATCTTCTCCACAAAAAAAATAGCATGGAGCACTTTATTAAAAGTTATGCTGCCACCTCAGTAAGCATATAGCCATAGCATTCCCCTCACTTAACAGTTTGGCAATCCTGTGGTGGTTGATATGGCCTGACCTGCCCGTTCTTGCTAAAGCCATGTTGACTCTTTGCCATCATCTAAGATTCAACATAGAATAGTAGGACCTCATAGGCAAGCCTCCAGGTCAGAGGGCCCTACTTTCATGCCCTGGTTCTGACACATACTGCCTCAGTGAAGGAAAGCAAGTCCCATTAATCTTCTGGGACCCCAGGGAATTCTCCATGTCTCTAAGTTGTCAGTTGTCATTGTTAGAGAGATATTTCTTACTGGGACATCACTGAACCACTGAAGTCAGAGAACTCACTTAAATACAGATATATGTACATATTCTGATAGTCTCTTTTTAAAACTGTAATTTGTCTCATAATTTCTTTTTAAAATTATGACCTTAACAAACATCAGCAAACTTGAACATATCTACATACAGAAAAAAAAAACAAAGGTATATGATGAAATCATTAAACTTATTTGGAGCTTTTTTTGAGCTTATATTCAGTTGAACCCCAAACATCATGGCATAACAGATGGAGAGCTGGCTTGGATCCAGGAAGAACTGTGTTCAGATCCTAGTTCTGATGCATAATGCTGAGTGAGTCTGGACAAATTCTTTAACTTCATTGCTCTAGGCCAAAGGTGGCATTCTGGCCTACAGCTTTCTCTTGTGACCCAAGCCACATTAAAATGTAATTGAGAAATATTTGGCGCATTAAATAAAAATACAGTAGAATATAGATAATGTTAATATGTGACTGGTGTGTATCCTTATGTACAGCTTAGTGTTTCCCTCACTTCTACCCTCCCACTTTCTATTTGATTTTTATGCTGCTCTTCTGACCAGTACACTAGAATTAGAAGTTGCAAAGGAGGTACTGAACTGCATTTGGAGATTTTTCTCTTCCTGGAGTTCCTGATGCAAATGAAATCATAGAGTCAGTCTCTGTCCTCCTATTAGGTTTAACACTTTGATACCAGCAGTGTCTTGCTTGTGTTTTTGTGATCCCTCCTGAATTTCCTTCTTGCTGCTCTCTCATAATTTCTTATACATTTGAAAAATGTTAGAAATCATCTAATCCCATCTCTTCATTATATAGTTGAGTAGACTGAGGCCCAGAGAAGTGCCTTGCCCCAAGTTTCACCATGGTAGACTTGAGACTCATAGCTGAGTTATAATTCCTGCACTGCAATCCTACTAAGCTGGCCACTTCTCTTTATTTTCAGGATCTAGAATGCTAAGACTTACTATAATTCAAGTGAAATTCTTTGTATCTTGTTTCATTGATAATGATAAGTATAACTAGAACATGTTGTTCTTTCAGTAGTGAGGTAACCAATGAAAACTACCTTGTTACCTTGAGTTCTGAAATGATATTGTAAAGAATGATTCCTTGTATGGCAAATTTCCCCTTCTCTTAAAGACTGGTGGTAAAGAATCAGTTTCTGAGGAACTAGGAGCAGCAAGAGTGGCAGAGGATAAAGCAATGTGTTCTCTCCTTGTTGTGTAGAAATATACTTTTTGACAAAGGTAACTATTAGGCTCAGTTTTCTTCTCTGGAAAATGAAGTAATACCACTCTCACTGTGGCTTTCAGCTGTTGTGAAGAAAATACTTTGTAAATATCTAAATCACTCTAAAATGTGAGCAACTCTTATAATTCTGAGCCAATTACTTGCCATAAACTAACTTTCTATATAAGTATATGTTAATGGCTCTAGGTCTTTTTATGGCTGGTGTATTTCTCATCTCTTATAATTTTTTTCTGTAGTTTTCATTTCATTGTGCTCCCATCTAATATCTACCATCTTAGCACAGATAAAGAAAGGTACATGATCACTATTCAACTGCAGATCAGTGTGCTTTAAAACCATGGAAAGCTGTTTCCTTCTTCCATTTTCTGCTATACAGATATTATCAGTCCAGAGTTCCCACTGAAATGAGTAGATAACATCATGTAACTGCCAAATAGGCATTTGAATATGTATCCTGCACTGATGAGAAATGTAGAGGAATGAAATGATTGCTCCATGATTGTCTGGCAAGTCCAAAGTCTGACTCCCAGAAGACTAATTTTATGTCTCCCTTCCTGTAGCCTCTTAGATCAAACACCGCCTTTTTACTTCTTACACCACAGCAGCACAAACTTTGTTAAATCCTAAGAATTATCTTTCTCTAATTAGCAGGTTCTGAATACTATCGTTTTCTGGGCTAAAAGAAAGAGGCACAATCCGCTAACTTAGAGAGGCAAAAGAAATCTTCTTTTTATATATCTCCCCCTGAAGACTGGGCAGGTAGAAATGGCCTGAAATTATAGCACACAAGAATTAGGCTGGAAGTGAGTGAAAATGTTGTGACATCCGATTCCACAAGGTAGCAAACAAAACAGAGTTTAGATTGGGCTAGTGAAATTGAGCATTAAAAACGTCAACACATACCCTGGTGATTCAGTTAAAAGTGGAATTTCCTTTTAGAGCCAAGACGTTGGGTTTTTCAAGTTGTGTTGAAGCCGGTGATGTTACTGCTTACTAGCATATAAAACTAGGGTAAGGTAACTGAACAGGAGAAGTGGGGCAGAGGGCCTCAGCTTTCAGTTAACCTCTAATTTTTTTCTGGCGTGGCCTCCAGGCTCAGTATAGAGGTTGTTGATTGCACTTAGCTCCTTTACTATTATACTAAATGAAATCCTCTGGATGTATTGAAGGAACATAGACTGATAACTAGCATGGTGACAGAGTGAAATGCTTTTTTGAACTACAAGTCAATTTAGAACCTGGGTTTTAGGTGCCTGAGCCTAGCATAAGGAATTGAACTAAAAAGACCGAATCAAAGATACCTGTGGCCTTCTCTAGTCATGACTAGCTGGAGTTATTGTTGCAAAAGAGCGCAGACGTTGACTCTTTGGGTCAATATCAATAAGCATTTTTTAAAGCATCCTCACTTTGCTAGGTGCTGGGAAAACAAAGACGTTAATGAAATAGTCTCTTCCTTCAAGATGTCATGCTCTATCACAAGAGACATGTACATGTGTAGGGATCTACAAATCAAATATAAATGATTATTTTTGAGAGGTGGTACTAGCAGCTGAGGGAACTCAGAAGGTTTCACATAGAAGGTAGCAATTGATCTCAGTCCTGAAGAAAGGTTAGGGATAGCAGAGGTGATGAGGGACATTTGATACTGGAGATAATAGAGAGACTTTGGGGTTTTGTTAGAGTTGAATTTTAGGAAAATAGCATTGGCAGCTGTGTGTCAGGAGATCAAGTAGGAGTCTGTCGCCATAGTCCAGGTGAGAAGCAATGGGTGCCTGGACGTGGGCAATGATTCTGTGGTTGGAGAGAAGGGGACACAGGGGAAGGTATTGTGGAGTTAGAAACAAGATTTGGCTCCTGCTTGGCTATGTGGGTGGAGGAGAAGAGCCTGAGTAACGAGAAGGGTGTTAGTATCTTTAACAGAAAAGGAGAAGTTTGGAGAAAGAAGAGAATTATCTTGGCTTTGGACAGCATGAGTTTGAGAGATTTACAATTCACTCAGAAAATATCCTCCAGAAGGCTGGTGACAGAAGGCTGATACGTGACGGAGAGTCTCTGGAGCATGTGGAAGCTAAGTAGAGCTGCAGCCAGGTCAGTCAAGGGAGGGAGACAAGTTGAAATCCTTCCATAGATACATAGCCATGTCACCTCAGGCAAATTGCATTACTTTCCTTAGCCTCAGTTTCCTCATCTGCCAAATGAGGATAATGAAAGAACTGTTGTCTAAACAAATAAGCTAGCATGTCAAGTTACAAACTTTGTAAAAATTACTGTATAAATTTAACAACAATTATATGTGTTAATATTTGAATTTTTAGTGTAATCAGTTTAACATTTGATTTGTATTTTATTCATTTGTATCTCTGTACCCCTAGCACCTAATAGAGTGTCAGGTACATAACAGATGCTGTCAAAATTCTTCTTGGTGATAATATTATATGGATCTGGGAGTCATCAGCTTAGATAGGATAATTAAACCACAGGCACTGATACTACAGAGATGGCAGATCTTTTCCCCTCTGATCACATAGTAACCAAGACCAACGGATAATAGTGAATATTAACCACAGCAGTGGAGAGGCCCGCAACATTGGAGGGATCCAGCACAGACCAATGGCAGACAGCACAGAGCAGCAGAAGGCTCCAACTTAACCCTGGAAGCCAATTTCCCAGTGACCTCCCCAGTGGTCATCTCAATCTCTCCAGTGTTGAAGGGACAAGTTGCCCCAGGTATGAATATTCCCTGGCCATAAATATTCCCTAAACATGTGCCTCAGCATGAGTGTTGCCTGTGGATGTCACCTGTGGGTGTCTTCTCTCCCTCCTAGTAGTGAGTCAGTTCTTGCCTCTGAGCACTCAATAAATCTCTCCCTATTTAATGAACTTTCCTGTTTGATTCAGCATCTTTTTCTTTGAACAAATATCTCCTTTCATTATCTGGTGATATACAGCACACAAACATTGTTTTTGAGTAGATACTCCCCAATTCCTTCCCTCCTCCCCATGTGTGCCACCATCCTATAGTAGCCCATGGGGAACTCAACTCTAAGGGGAGCCTCAAGGGCTAAGAGGGTTCCATGAGTCTCTTGGAGACACTGATACCTCTCCTTGTAGTCTTTTCTATATTCCTATCATCAGCCATGTGAACCCTATCCAGGGTTACTGAGTTACTGAGTTTTTGACTCTGAAGACCTTTCTTGGACAAAGTCTCTGCAGTAGAAATAGCAGGTTTGCTTTGGGGAATTGATGAAGTTTGATGATTGCTTGGTCAAGTTGTGAAGTACCAGTGTGGTGCCAGGGAAAGAACACTGGATGAAATTCATCCTGGGCTCTCTGCTATATATTATGATCCATGTGATCTTGGGCCAGTCACTATCTCTCTAAGCCTCCAGTGCCTCATCTACACAATGGAGGGTATCCCTTCCTCAAACAGTTGTTGTTAGGACCAAATGAGATAACACATGTGGAAGTTAGTTGTGACTGTGTTATACTATATCCATCAGAGCTTTTGGTGCCTTTACTCACTCCCTTAGTCTATCCCTATCCCTGGAATGTTGATGTTGTCTTCTCTTTTTCCCATCTCACCTAATAGAATCTTACTAGGCCTTGAGGCCACATGTAGCCCTCTAGGTCCTCAAATGCGACCTTTTGACTGATAAGACGCCATAATTGAGGACCCAGAGGGCCACATGTGGCTTCAAGGTTGCAGGTTCCCCTCTGGCCTAGTCCTTCAAGGCTTAGTTCAAATGCCTTCTCCAAGAAGTTCTCCTTGATTCCCTACTTCCTCAGATCTTACTGATCTACAGCTCTGCCTCTTGTCTCTGTATGTTTCTTGTACTTACATTACTGGCTGTTATGCACTGAGATTGTTCTATAGTTATAGAGTATTGATACATGGGTTGCATCTATCCCACACTCTCTGTATGGACATTCTCTGTGAGGACAGGAGTTGGCACTTATTAATCTTTGCATCTCCTTCAATGCTTTGCCCTGGATCCTTGCACATAGTAGGTACTGTGGTGATTGAATGGATGAATGCAGAAGTGATGGTAACTGGTAATTCAGTCAATTAAGATTTGAAATAAATATTGCCACCTACTCTGCTTTGTTTGGTTCATATCTTACCTCATAATGCTATGTGGGTTTTGGCTATCCATTTCTAAGAAATCACATTATTAAACATTTTTTTCTATAAGAAATTCTACTTATATATTCTGCTATTTCTCTGCGAGTGAAATAGTCTAATTTTATTAAGAATGTTCTGAAAAACCTCAATGCCAGGGATACTAAGAAAGACATTTCCATGGTAACACAGGTCAGAGAATGGGCCCTCTATTCCTTTGTCACTTCTGCAGGGATTAAAAAAAGAAGAAGAAAATCATTTCTTTTGCTTTCATATGTGGCTTTGGTACCTTGGAACAATTTTTGCTCTAATAAGAAGCTTTGCACATTCCTTGGCCTGTTTTCTAATTCACTGTGAACCACATTAGAGAAGTAAAGTTTTTACCTGGAGCAGGATTTTGGCTTTTGCTCTATTTTGGTAGCCTTAAAGACTGGGTGGTGGTAGTTGGTGGTATGGTGGTAGTTGATAGTGTGGTGAGCAGGGGTCTAGTGTTTAGGCCCTTACCCATCCACAGGCAGCATGATGAAATGAATCACTTGCAATCCTTGCTCTTAATGGAATTTCTTGCTTTCTTGGTTATCCATCTCATATCCAGTTCATAGCTGTTGCTTCTTCCCAATGAGGACCTTCCTCCAGCTCCCGAATTGCACTGTGGCTGCTTGAGAATTGGCCTTCGGGATTTTCATTTTGAATGGCATTGTCTATCCTGATTAGTTCAGGGATCTCCCACAAGTCATGGCTGTATGGCAGCATATGTCATCAGTGGCAGGAAGGTTTGCAGATGCTGGCACCTCCTTTTCTCTTCTGATGCTAACTATCTCAGGAATCTTTGTAGAGTGACTTCAATTTCCTCTGCTTGACAGACCTTATCTTATCAACAGCTTAAAACATGTTTACAAATACAGTGCAATCACTGTGGCCCTGCTTTAGATGCTAGGATATGCTGTAAACCATTGATTTGCAGAGTGTTTCTAAATATGCCAGTAATTACACATCTGGGCTGTCACCAACAGCCACTCTTGGGCAATCTCTCTTTTTCAATGTTGGGTAATTTATTGGAGATCTGGATGAAAATGAATTCTAAAGTGTAAGGCTGACTTGTTAAGCCATTTTCACGATTTTTATCTGCTCCACCATAATTCTAGAAAACTGTTCTTTATGCCTCATGAAATGGCATATGGAAATACTGCTTAAAAAGAGTTCCCAATGTTCTGTTTTCTCATTCCCTAGATACCTGATGTTCCCAATTTTGCATGTCCAGTACCTTAGTGCATGCTGAATAGCTCAAATCTATATTAAGTGTAGATTAAATTAGTAGCTAATTAGATGTTCTTTGTTCTTAACTGTGTTAATCTAACCATTAAGTGCCCCTTGGAGAATTATTTATTTCTTTTTATAGACACACATCTCTCTTACTTCTCTCTCAGTATAGTTGCACATGGAACATCTGTCCACATGTACTTTTCAGTGTTAGATTTTTTTTCCCCTATGGGTAGTCTGATCAAATTCCCATGCTGCAAGATGATGATGAGAGCATCAGATTTTGATGGTGGGCTATGGTTCTTTCCCTTGTTTATCCTCTATCTTGTATTGAGGCATCATCTTCTGCGATGTTGTTGAATGTTCTCTCTCTTCTAAAATTACTTTGTATAATTCTGAATTGAAGGAACACGGAGATTGTGGTCTAGAAGACTGGGATCACCATCATGATAACCTTACATTTTGACGGAGTGACGCTAGACATGTCACTCCGTCTCTCACTGCCAAAATATCAGTTACCTAATTTTTTAGATGTAGGGAATTTTTCCACAGATGAAATCACAGGTCCAGACAATATAAGGTATAGTTGTTATTGTTAACATACTTTGAATTTGCTTATCTCTGTAAATGTTAAGTCAATTCCAGTAGAATGTAATTTTCCTGAGGATAGTGCCCTTTTTATTTTGGTCATTGTAACCCCAGTGCCTAGAACAATGCCATGTACATAGTAGGCACTTAATAAATGTTGCTCAACTTGGATTCTACTGTCCTGTGTTCTGGGAGTTTCTCAGTCAGGGTCCCTTGAATCTCACCCATGAGCCCAGCGGGCGGCCAAAAGGCTGACTGGAAGAGGCACTGTAGTGGAATAGTAAGGGTGGCTTCCCCCTCAAAAGGCTTATTTGCAGGTTTCAATCAATCTCTGAGGTTCCGTGCACAGGTCAGGTTTGGTTCTGGGGGGACATTTTTATCTATGTTTAGTCCTAGCCAGACTCCCAGGGTTGGTGGGAAATCTCTAAGGCAGTGATTTCCCAGCTTCTTTGAAAAGAGCATCATTCTCATTCGCCCTGTTGTTGCCAGTAGGAAGCAGAAGGCAGGCAGATGGCACCAGGGACCTTCAGTTTGGGAGCCCTGGGTTCGGAGCAGCCTGACTCTGATTAGCTGTGGGACCCTGAGCAAGTCACGTCCCTTCGTTTGCCTCCATTTCTTCATCTGCAATCTCCCAGGATTGTTGTGAAGATCGGATGAGATCATGAATTAAAGCACTTAGCACAGTGCTTGGAGCATAGTGTTTGCTTTTAGAAGTGTCAGCTATTACAGATTTTATTTTTATTAACATTTGTAATATACAGACCCTACAATGCTGTTTCTTCGGCCTCAGATGTTACTTCTTTCTGGGTGAGGCCATCGTTCCCCAACTCACGGTATTCATGTTCATTTTCCTCCATACCTGCTTCCCTTTTGGCTCTATTTTCTAACAATTATTTTTATTTCCCCTTCTCTCTTCCCTTTTTTCTCCTGGTCCAGAAAGTTGGCATGCCACCATTCCTTCCTGAGTATTCCTTCCTCCTCCTCCATTAGGCTGACGGCTCCTGGAGCTCCTTCCAGAAATTCATAAAGAGCCCCCACTTAACACCAGATTACTTCCTCCTAGAAATAAAGGAGGAAGTGTAGGATTATATACATATGTGTGTATTGTGTCTGTGAATATTTATATGTATATATGTATCATGCATATACATAAATACATGCTATAACATAATGTATGTTCCTAAAAATCATGGTGCTTTGCAAAATCAAGCACACACATATGAAAAAAATATATAGGACTTATGGGGAAAATGAGGTTAAGGACACATGACTGAGAAACTTCACCTTTGTTTGCAAAGATAGGGAATTAATTCAAATAATGGTATAGTTTTACACATATTCAATGTTGAAGAAATAAATAGCAATCATAAATCGCTGTGGTATCTGTGACCTCATATTGCTCCCTCAGCCCCATCCTGGGTTCCTAAGGCCCTGGCTAGCACAATTAAAGGCTCAGGTATTCGCAATGGGGCAGAAGTCTTGGGAACCAAATTGCATTTCACTCAGAGATAATTCCTCAGCTCTACCTAGCCACCTTTCCTCCTAAGGGAGCAACATCGATCCTTCCCGTGAACGTACCTTTGGGATAAACCCAGAGATTGGTAGTTTTTTTCAAGACAGTCACAACTATCTGTAGAAACCAAATGATGCCTGATGGACCAGGTTGTCTGTCCAATACTAGAAGAGCCCTTTCCCACCCCATCCCCTTTTCCCCAGAGAAAGCATGTGCTTGGCTTGGACATTGTTTTCAAACCTATGCATGGTGCCTGCATCATTACCTTTTTCTAAGGACATATTTAAATTCAGCAGGTATCCTATCTTTGTCGTACTCTTAAGAAAATCTGTTTTGTGATTTAACCTGTGTGTGGTTTAAATGCTTTAAACTTTACTTACAGCTGTAAATTTTTATAAATTTAATAGCAGCAAAACCTCCACACAGCACCTTTGTCTCTCTGGAGACATGAAGATATTAACATTTAATGGCTGAAAACCGAAATTCACCTGTATAGGAAATTTGAATTCTATTAAAGAAAGGTATAGAGCCCATTAAAGTGCGATCGCTTTCGGAAGCCATATTAATGGAAATTTAAAACTTTAATGCAGAGACTGCATTTCGGTTACAAAACTTTATTAATGGGGCTCAGTGAAACAATTGTTTCCAGCAGGTCTTAGGTTCCAGGGAAACCTCATGCCTGGGTTATTGGTCTTTTATTCAAAATCTGTCGCTTGTAGTTGCTGCAAAGCAATAGATTTATTTGGAAATACAAATTGATTTAATAACATCCTAGATGTTTAGTGCAAGCAGATAAGGGGCTAGGTTTTCTCATCTGAGAAAAGTGTGGGAGCCTGGAAACAGAGCCTTATGTTTTCAGAGCATGTGAAAAGTTATAAATCAGGGACCGAAGTGTTTAGACTTTGACTTTCAGGGGATCTGATTAGTCTAGATTTTCAATTTATTGT
>JAQQSK010013055.1:0-11626 GCA_028658325.1 Potorous gilbertii | reverse complement strand
TCTCCTTCACTGTGTTGCTGTGTGGCTTCCACTGTTCCAGAATTTGTTGGGAGTTCTTTTTAGAGGAAATCCATGGGCTGTGGGTTCGGACCTAGCATAGGTGAGTCTTTCTACTCCGCCATCTTGACTCCGCCCCCCTGGAAAAGATTCCAAAGTGAAAGCTAAGGAATACTGTAGCCAAATTCCAGAATTATCAGTTCAAGAGGAGAAAAATACTGCAAGCAGCCAGAAGGAAGCAATTTAAATATCATGGAACTGCAGTCATAATTACACAAGACTTAGCAGCTTTTACAACAAAAAAACAGTGGGCTTGGAACAGGATATTCCAGAAGACAAAGGTACATGAATTACAACTAGAAATCAACTACCCAATTAAACTGAGCATAATTTTTCTAGACAAAGATGACCATTCAGTGAAATAGGGGCTGTCAAACCTTCCTGATGAAAAGACCAGAGCTGAACAGAAAATTCAGTCTTCAAATACAAAACTTAAGAGAAGCACAAAAAGGTAAACAGGAAAGAAGAACAAGTACAACAGATTATTCAATAATAAAAAGTTTTCCATAAGGGAAAGATGATACTTATAATATTTGAAAATTTTATCTTTATTAGCATAATTAGAAGCAGGATACATAGGTAGAAGGTACAGGTATAACTGAATTGACATGATATTTTTTAAAAATGTGAAAAAAGAGAATTGCACTGGGAGAAGAGTAAAGGGAAAGTCAGAAAAGGATCAATTCCACCACAAGAAGAGTCACAAAAGATGTATTACTGTAGAGGGAAAGAAGATAGTGACAGAACATTGCTTGAATCTTACTCTCATCAGATTTTGCTGAAAGAGGTAATGACATACATACTAAGTTGGATATGGGAATTCATTTCACTCTATAGGGAAGTAAGAGGGGAAAGAGGAAGGAAAAGGGAAATGTGGGGCTGATAGAAGGGAGGGCAAAAGAGAGGGGAGAAGCAGGAGGTGAAAAGGGAAAGAAAAGGGAAGGTTATAGAAGGGAGGGCATATTGAGGAAGGCAATGGTCAGAAGCACAACACTGGTGAAGAAAGATAAGAAGAAATGAGAGAGAAAAGTATAAACAGGAATAAAAATAGGGTGGAGGGAAATACACAGTTAGTAAACATAACTATGAATGTGAATGTGATAAACTCTCCCATAAAACAGAAGTAGACTACAGTACTTTAGCACAAAGATATTGTATGACCAGGCGGGATTTATTCCAGGAATGCAGGGTTGGTTCAATATTAAGAAAACTAGCACCATAATTGACTGCAAAAATAACAAATTAACAGAAATCATGTGATTATCTCAATAGATGCAGAAAAAGATTTTGACAAAATATAGTATCCATTCCTATTAAAAACAGGAATAAATGAAATTATAAGCAATATCCTCCTAAAACAACCAGTAAGCTTTATACATAATGGAGATAAACTAGAAGAATTTTCATTAAGACCAGGGATGAAACAAGGATTGTCATTATTTCCACTATTATTCAATATTGTACTAGAAATAACATGCCAGAAATGTTAGCATTAGCAATAAGAGAAAAAAAAAGAAATTAAACAAACTTGAATAGGCAATGAGAAAAAGAATATTCTCCTTTTGCAGATGATACAATGATATACTTAGAAAATCCTAGAAAATCAAATAAGAATACTATTTGAAATAATAGTCAACTTCAGTAAAGTTACAGAACATAAAATGAACTCACATAAAGCACCAGTATCTCTATTTGTTACCAACAAAGCCCAATATCAAGAAATAGAAAGAAAAATGCTACTTAAAATAAGTGTAGACAATCTAAAATATTTGGAAGTCTACCTGTGAAGACAAACCCAGAAACTACATGAACACAATTATAAAACAATTTCATACCAATAAAGTCAAATATAAATAATCAGAAAAATATTAATTGCTCATGAGCAGGTCAAACTAATATAATAAAAATGACAATTCTGCCTAAATTAATTTACTTATTCAATACCATACCAACCAAACTACCAAAAACTATTTTATAAAACTCGAAAAAATGATAAGAAAATTCACCTGAAAAAGAAAAGTTCAAGAATATCAAGGGAATTAGTGGAAAAAGTGCAAATGAAGGTACCCTACCCATATCAGAACTAAAATTATATTATGAAATGGAAATCATCAAAAGCTTTTGGTACTAAGAAATAGTGTTGACTTCTAGGAGATAAGATGGCAGAGTAATCAATAAATCACCCTCACTCTCCTTTATTGACCTTGAAAAACTAAGGAAAAATCCTGGAATAGTGGAGCCAGCAGAAAGATGGGGTGCAGCAGGTTTTTTGTTTTAGGTCAGGAGTCTAGGGGGATTAACCAGAAAAATCCTGCTTGCTGTGGCTAAAGAGAATCAGTATAGGATGGAAGGTGTTCTGGCAAACCAGTAGCAAGTCACACCTCAGTAAACTAGCAGGAGTTCCTGAGCCCCAGGATGGTGGAGTCAGTAAGCACCAATACAAGGACCCCCCACCCCCGACCCTGCGTGCTTTTGCACAACCAGGAGAATTGACGGACACCAGTGCAGACAACCACCACTTTCACCAGAGGCAGGCACCAACCAACAGCTGAGCCTACTCGTGCTCTAGTGCAGCTATCAGGGAAGAAGGAACCTCCAAAAACCAGACCATCCCTTCCCAAAACTGCAAGCTGCAAGCTTCAGTGTAACCCTAGGGAAACACAGAAAGACCTTACCTGATATCAGCACATACCAGCCAGGCCCAGCTGAGTACCAGGTAAGCTATAGCATTTTACATTTTCCAGTTGTCAGAATTAGGGGCCCCAGCACACAAATCCAGTAACTGGGCCCCTATCCCACAGCACAAAAACTGTGGGGCAGAGCCCCCCATGGTCCAGAAGTGGAAATCCACGTTAAAAGCCAGGAAAATGGCAAACACAATGGACAAAAAGTAAATGGAAAAGCAAGGACCATAGATTCTTACTATGAGGACAGGGAAGATCAAAGTACAAATTCAGAAGAGGACAGCATTGACACTATACCAACATATGAAACCTCAAAGGGGAATGTAAATTGGTATCAAGCTCAGAGAGCCTTGGATGAGCTCAAGGAGTTTAAAAGTCAAAGTAGAGAAGTAGAAGAAAAATTGAGCAATTCCTGTAAAAATGCAATTGATAAAACTCTTTAAAAATTAAAACTGGTCAAATGGAAACAGAGGTAAAAAAGCTAACTGAAGAAACCAATTCATTTAAAATTAGAATTAGGCAAGTGAAAACTGATGACTCCATGAGACATTAAGAATCAGTCAAACAAAATCTAAAGAATGAAAAAAATAGAATAAAATGTAAAATAACTCATTGGAAAAATAACTGACCTAGAAAATAGAGCCAAGAAAGATAATCTAAGAATTATTTGTCTACCAGAAAGTCAAGATGAAAAAAAATCAAGGAACATTATAGTCAAATTCCAGAACTATTAGATCAAGGAGAAAATACTGCAGGCAGCCAGAATGAAACAATTCAAATATTATGTATCTACAGTCAGGATCACGTAGGACCTTGCAGCTTCTACATTAAAAGATCAGAGAATCTGGATTACAATACTCTGTAAGCGAAGGAGCTTAGATCACAACCGAGGATCAACTACCCAGAAAAATTGAGCATAATCGTTCAGGCAAGGAGATGAACATTCAGTGAAATAGGGGACTTGCAGACTTTCCTGAGGAAAAGACCAGAGCTCAGTGGAAAATCTAATCTTCAAATGCAAGACTCTAGAGATGCATAAAAAAAAGTAAACAGGAAAGAAAAAAAATACAGGTTATTCAATAAGGTCAAACTGCTTACATCCCTACATAGGAAGTTGATACTTGCAAATCTTGATAATTGTATCTTAACTATGACATTTGAAGGGATATATGTACACAGAAGGTGTGAGTATAAATTAGCTGATGTTATTATAAAGAACATAATAATGTGATGAAAGGGGATTGTAATGGGAAAAGAGGAAAGGAAAAGACAGAAAATGGTAAATTATATCATATGAAGAGGCATTGGAATATTATAATTTTTTTATTATAAGAAGGGAAAGAGGGAAAGAAGGGAGGAAGATGAACACTGGACTTTGCTCATCTACTTTGGTTCAAGGAGGGAACAACATACTCAGTTAAGTACAGAACTCTAGCTTTCTATACAGGCAGTAGGAGAGGAAAGGGGACAGAAAAGGGAGAGGGCTGATTAAAGGGAGGGAAGATTGAGGTGAGAGGTGGTCAAAAGCAAAACTATTGAGAAGGAAAAGCAAGAAGGGAGAAATAAAGGTATAAATGGAATGGAGGGGAAATGGGATGAAGAGAAAGACACAGTCACAATTGCCAATGTGAATGAGATGAACTCTCCCATAAAACAGATGTGGAAGACAGGATAGGTTAAAAACTATAATCCTATAATATGTTGTTTATAAGAAACACACTTGAAACAGAGAGATACACCTAGGATAAAGGTAAAAGGCTTTAGCAGCAGATATTATGAAGTAAAAAAGGAGGGATGGCAATCATAATCCCAGACAAAGCAAAAACTAAAATACACCTAATTAAAAGAGATAATGAAGGAATCTATGTCCTACTAAAAGGTACCATAGATAATGAAGTAGCATCATTATTAACATATATGCACCAAGTAGTGTAATATACAAATTCTTAGAGAAGTTAAAGGAGTTACAGGAAGAAATAGAAAGCAAAGCTATACTAGTTGGGGATGTCAGCCTCCCCCTCTCTGAACTTGATGAATCTAACCTCAAAATAAACCAGAAAGAAGTTAAGGAGGTGAATAGAATGCTGGAAAAGATAGATATGATAGACCTCTGAAGAAAACTGAATGGGGAAAGAAAGGAATATACCTTTTCCTCAGGGGTACATGGAACATAAACAAAAATTGACTATGTACTAGACCAAAAAAACTCTCACAATCCAGTGAAGAAAATCAGAAATAGACAATACATCCTTTTCAGATCATGATGCAATAAAAATTATATGCAATAAAGGTCCATGGAAAGAGAGACCAAAAATTAATTGGAAACTAAATAATCTAATCTTAAAGAATGGGTGGGTCAAACAACAAATCATTGAGACAATCCATAACTACATTTAAGAATGACAAAAATGAGACAATCTACCAAACTTATGGAATGCAGCAAAAAGTAGTTCTTTGAGGAAGTTTTATATGTCTGAATGCTCATATGAATAAAATAGAGAAAAAGAAGATCAATGAATAGGACAGGCAACTGAAAAAACTAGAAAAAGAACAAACTGAAAATCCTCAGTTACACACCAAATTAGAAATATTGAAATCTAAAGGAGAGTTTAATAAAATTGAAATTAAGAAAACTATTGAACTGATAAAATTAAAAGCTGGTTTTAGGGAAAAAAACAATAAAATAGATAAACCTTTGGTTAACTTGATTTTTAAAAAAAGCAAACCAAATTACCAGGATCAAAAATGAAAAGGGTGAATTCATCACCAATGAAGAGAAAATTAAAACAATAGTTAGAAACTATTTTGTCCAATTGTATGCCAATAAATTTGACAATCTTAGTGAAGTAGATGAATATTTTAAAAAAATTAAGTTGCCCAGAGTAGTAGAAGGGGAAGTAAAATACTTAAATAACTTTATCTCAGGAAAAGAAGTTGATCATCAATGATCATCATCAATGAACTCCCTAAGAAAAAAATTTCCTAGGTCAGATGGATTTATAAGTGAATTCTGTCAAACATTTAGAGAAAAATTCATTTAAGTATTATATAGGTTATTTGGGAAAATTAGTCTAGTCCTACCAAATTCTTTGTATGATACAAATATAATACTGATACCTAAACCAGGAAGAGCCAAAACAGGTAAAGAAAATTGTGGACCAATTTCTCTAACATATATGGATGAAAAATTTTAAACAAAATATTACCTTAAATATTTCAGCAACTTATCATAAGAATAATACATTTTGATCAGATAAGATTTATTCCAGAAATGCAGGGCTCATTCAATATTAGGAAAACTATCAACAACAAAACTAAAGAAAAATATGATTATCTCAATAGATGCAGAAAAGTTATTGGCAAAACATAACACTGATTCCTATTAAGAAAAAAAACAGACTAAAGAGCATAAGAGTAAATGGAGTCTTCATTAAAATGATAAGTAGCATCTTCCTAAACCCATTAGTAAGCATTATATATAATGGGTATGAAGTAGATGCATTTCAGTAAGATCCGGTGTTGTATCAGTAATCACTACAACATACACAGGGAGGCCTGTATCACAGGTTTTTAGATTTGTGTTCATAAAAGGAAAGGCAACTTTTGAAGGGTGAACAATCACTTTAATCAAGCACATATATCATTCACCTAGTTCAAGGGAGTCAGCATGAACTTCAAAGAAAATACAGAGAAATCAAAGATCAACAGACATGGCTTCCTCTACCTGATCATAATTAATACATACATCACAATTTGACAGTTTCCAATTGTCTGTCCATAGTTACCAGAGAGGGAAGCACAGACTTCTGAGTTTTCAAAACTGGTGACTTCCTTAGTGTTTTCCCAGAGTCTTCATCTGGCCAAACAAACACTTCCAGTCAGTAAGCCCTAAAATAAAACCTCACCTCAAAGTCTTTATACACTTTTTAGAGCCAGAAGGCATCATATTCCTTGAGAACCAGTGTCTCATTAACAAAAGACATGGACCTTCCTACAAATATTCCCAGATCCGACAATGGATGGGACAGATCCTCCTTAATCACATTTTTGAGAGGTACTTTTAGTAAAAGAAAAACAGCAAAAGATTCCACTTTTTGGACTTACATGTGTGAACCAAGGATGTCCATTATCGCCACTGTTATTCAATATGGTACTAGAAAATAGCTTTAGCGATAAGACAGAAAGAAATTGAAGGAATTAGAGTAAGCGAAGAAGAAACTAAGTTAACATTCTTTACAGATGATTTGATGATATACTTAGAGAATCTTAGAAAATCAAGTAAAAAAACTACTTGAAATAATAAACAAATTTAGCAACCCTCAAAAATCATCAGCATTACTCACAAAGCCCAACAGCGAGAGATAGAAAGAGTAATTCCAGACATTAAAAGTATTTGGGAGTCTACCTGCCAAAACAAACCCAGGGACTATATGAACACAATTATAAAACACTTTTCACACAAATAAAATCAGAGCTAAATAATCGGAATAGCATCGGTTGCTTGTGGGTAGGCTGAGCTAATATAATAAAATGACAATTGTATCTAAATTAGTTTACTTATTCAGTGCCATTCCAAACAACCAAAAAATATTTTGTAGAGCTAGAAAAAATAGTAGCAAATTTGTCTGGAAGTACAAAAGTTCCAGGATATCAAGGGAGTTAATGAAAAATGCTGGGGAAGCTGGCTTAGTCATTTCAGGTCTTAAATTGTATTGCAAAGCAGTAATCATCAGAACTGCTTGGTACTGCCTAAGAAAGAGAGGGGTAAGTCAATGAAATAGGTTAGGTACATAAGATACAGTAGTCAATGACTACAGTAATCTACTGTTTGATAAACCCAAAGACTCCATCTTCTTGGATAAGAACTCGCTATTTGACAAAAACTGCTGAGGAAAGTGGAAAAACAGTATGGCAGATATCAGGCATAGACCCACATCTCATTCTGTATACCAAGATAAGGTCAAAATGGGTGCATGATTTAGATATAAGGGATTATAGCATAAGTAAATTAGGAGAACAAGGAATGGTTAACTGTCAGATCTATGAAGAAGGGAAGAATTTATGATCAAACAAGAGATAAAGAACATTATAAAGTGCAAAATGGACAATTTTGATTATATTAAAAAGTTCTTGCACAAAACAAAACCAATATAGTCAAGATTAGAAAGAAAACCAGGAAACAATTTTTATAGCAATGTTCCTGATGAACACCTCATTTCTAAAATTATCAAGAACCGAGTCAAATTTATAAGAATATATGTCATTCTCCAACTGATAAATGGTCAAAGGACATGAACAGGCAATTTTTTCAGATGAAGAAATCAAAGCTATGAAAAAGTACTCTCCATCACTATTGATAAGAGAAATGCAATTTTAAACAACTCTGAGGTACTACTTCATACCTATCAAACTGATAATATGACAGAAAAGGAAAATTATAAATGCTGGAGAACATGAGGGGAAATTGGAACATTAATGTACTATTAGTGGAGTTGTAAACTGAGCCAAAGGGCAATTAAACTGTACATAACTTTTGATCCAGCAATACCACTACTAGGTCTGTATCCCTAAGAGATCACAAAAATGGGAAAAGGATCCACATGTACACAAATATAGTAGCTTTTTATGGTTGCCAAGAATTTGCAATTGAAGAGATGTCCATCAGTTGGGAAATGGCTAAATAAGTTGTGGTTTATGAATGTAATGAAATATTATTGTTCTATAAGAAATGGTGAGCAGTTGGATTTCAGAAAAATAAACTTTAAAGACTTAAATGAACTGATGCTGAGTAAAGTGAGCAGAACCAGGATAACATTCTATATAGCAACAAGAACACTGCAATAATTAACTATGATAAACTTGGGGTCTTCTCATCAATACAATCATCTGAGACAATTCCAAGACTCATGATGGAAAATGCTAACCACATCCAGAGAAGGAACTATAGCATTCGAATGGCGATCTAAGCATATTATATTTCCATTTTTTCTTACGTTACCCCTGCTTTTGTTCTGACTCTTCCTTCATAACATAACAAAAGTGGAAATATTTTAACATGAATGTACATGTATACCCTATAGTATATTGTTTGCACTCTTGGGGAGTAGTGAGGGAAGGATAGGAAAGAGAAAAAAATTGAACTTAGAATTTCACAGATTTAGATATTGAAAACTATCTTTCCGTGTACTTGGCAGCTACCTTTGCTTCCTTTTCCCCTTAGGAGTGTATTGCTCAAGACTTAGCCTATTCCTTGGACTTCATTTAAAGAGGAAAGGGAAACAACTTTCCTTCCCTCTGTCCAGTAGCAATAATTACCACAAGCATGAAGCCATGATCACATGTGCTAGCCTCGTCAATCCTGAGGCTGGATTGCCATCCTCTAACTGCCTTTTCTCTATTATTTTCCTTAGCTCATCTATAATAGCAATCTAGTGAGTCTGAGAGATCAGCGGCTCCTAGAATCAGTACTGGCTGCCCAGCAAGGAATAATCTTTTCCACCATTTCTCAGAGAAGAAAATGATGACTTTCAGGTGTGTGCTACAAATCTAAGGACTAAGAAAGTCCTCACTAGGGCTTTGTTTTGAAAAGACAATGGCAGTGTTTCATCCTTCAGTGTTTTTAAGTATTAACTTCTAATGAGTGTATACTAGGAGTATTGGATTACTGGTTTTAAGTTTTAAATAATCCCAAAGGAGTCCTAAAAAAATGAATCAAAGCAATAAATAACTTTAGTAAAGTATATGGATAGAAAATAACCCCCTAAAATCACCACATTTTTACATAGCAATAAAAAAACACAGTGGGAAATAATAGAAAAAGAATACCCACTTAAAATGTGCAAAATATTTGAGAATCCACCTATCAAGACACATTCAAGAGTGTATTACAAAATGTTTCTTAAAGAAATATAAAATCAATTAAGTAACTAAAAGGCTATTCAGTGCTTGTGTCAGAGTTGAACCAACAAAAATATGCTGCTATCTAAATTAATTTATAGGTTAAGGGGATATCTTTCTTAATCATACAAGGAATATTGTGTAGACCTAGAAAAAATCAAAATAAAATGCATTTAGAGGAATAAAAGATCTAAAACAGGAATCTTGAAGAGGGAAATGAAATAAAAATGGAGGAAATTTGGGAATATGGAGGGAATATAATTTCAAGACTACAAATTATAATATAAAATAGTAATCATTTGCACTTGATTAGAATATAGAAAACTAGATCATTGGAAAGAGATGATGAAGAAACATTGAATGCAATGACTCCAGAATCAATAAACCTAAGGATATAAATTATTTGAAGAATTAATCACTATTTCATAGGAGTTAATAAAAAATTAAGAGGTAGAAATTAGTTTTAGATCAAGATCTTACCTTATATGCCACACTCTTCTCAAGGAGATAGGTCACTTGAATAATAAAAGTCACACCATAGGAAAAAAATTGGAGAAAACCTGATCAGGCTCTTTTCATAGTTATAAATAAGTTGATTCTTTTACAAATATGGAAAAAAATAATTACAAGAAATTGATGTGTTTTTGTAAATAAAAAATCTATTATAGCACAGCTAAGAAATAAACAATTAATTGGGGAAAATATCTATTAACAAATCTGATAAGAGTTTGATAATTCCAAATATGTAGGGGAAAATGTATATAAGACCAAAAGCTATTCCTCAGTAGATAAATTAAGGATACAAACTAACATTTCCCTTTAAAAAAATACAAACTGTTAATAACTACTTGCTACACTGCTGCAAATCACTAAGGACAAGAGAATTTCAAAAATTAAAACAACTCTGTAATTTTATATCACACATAGAAAATTGCCAAAAATTACAAAAATTGAGAATGGTAAATTTGTAGAAAGAGATAACTATCAATATTTTCCTTTTTGAGCTGTGCACTGACTGAAACTCTTGGGGAAAACTTTGGGTAATACACTAAGAAGGCTAATAAAATGCTCATATTCCTTGTCTCAGAGAACTCACTGCTGACACATAGATAAATAGACAGTGTATTGCCATGGTTCCATGTGCAATAATATCTGATAATTATATTTATCAATGTTGTAATTGCCTTCTGATAAGTGATCCTGTGAATTTGGTTTTTCTTTGTGTTAAAAATAAAGTAGTTAATAATGTTAATACTTAAATTGACTAATAACATAGCTATTATATACCTTATTATTTCTGTTGTTTTTAATTTTTTAATGTTATTTTGCTTTGAATTTTTAAATTTCTTTAGATGTGACTATTTCAGATTTACTCATTTGTCAGTTTTCTAATTTTTAAATGCTTGTTCTATTCATTATCCTCAATTTTTCTTTTGTTACTTAATTGTTCAGAAAAACAAATATACCTGAGAACTATTTTAGCTGTATTTCATAAGTTTTATACATTGTATTGTTTTGTAATTTGTCTTTATTTTTTTCCTAAGATTTGTTAAGCTAGGTCATTTTTGATAGTGCTTTTTAATCTCCATTTTTGCTATTTCCTTTGCTGATTATTATTTTGTACAATGTAATCTCTCATAAATCTAAGATTTAAAAAATAAAACAATCTATTAGACTTCTTTGCTCTTTAAAAATGTGTTATTTTTTTAAATAAAAGGATCATGAGCAAATAAGTTCATTCCTAATGTCTATAAAATCATCAAATTTATCATTCTTTTTGACTTGTCAAGTGGTAATAGATGAAAAACTCTTCTCCTATTAGTGCCTTTTTATGTGTTAAGATCATTCACTGCATCTCCGGCCATCACCACTCGTCTTGACTTTCGTCTTGTCGCTGGACTTTGATTACTCTTTAAGAGAGAGTGAAGGGGGGCGGAGCCAAGATGGCGGAGTAGAAAGACTCACCTATGCTAGGTCCGAACCCACAG
>JAQQSK010013054.1:0-11626 GCA_028658325.1 Potorous gilbertii | reverse complement strand
TATATATATATATGAGTCAGTTCTCTATACATTCTAGAAATGAGGCCTCAAATTGTATTATAAAGCAGCAATTATCAAAACCACTTGCTATTGGCTAAGAAATAGAGGGGTAGACAAATGGAATAGACTTGGCACCCAAGACACAGTAGGCAAGGAATATAGCAACCTCATGTTTGATAAACCCAAAGACCCCAGCTTCTGGGATAAGAACTCACTGTTCGACAAAAATTGCTGGGAAAACTGGTTAACTGTGTGTTGGAAATTAGGCATAGACCCATGCCTGACACCATACACAAGAACAAAGTCCAGATGGGTACATGATTTAGGTATAAAGATTGATACCATGAATAAACTGGAGAAGCAAGGAATAGTGGACAGGGGAAGAATTTTTTCTAAAGAAACGATAGAAACATTATGAAATGCAAGATGGATAATTTTGATTACTTGAAACTGAAAAGTTTTTGCACAACCAAACTCAATGCATCCAAAATTAGGAGGGATATAGTAAATTGGGAAAAAATTTTACCATCTTTTTTTTTAAAGTGAGAAAAGTGTACTCTAATTTTGATTCAGAATACTTCAGTTCTCTCCCTGGAGATGGATATATAACACTTTTCATCATGAGTCCTTTGTAACCATCTTGGATCACTGGAGAGATCAGAGGAGCCAAATCTTTCCCAGTTGACCATCAGTACAACATTATTGCTACTGTGCACAAGGATCTCCCAGTTCTCACTTTGTATCAGTTCATATAGGTCTTACCATGTATTTTTTTTTCTTTTCTGAAACCATTCCCTTTCATCATTTCTTATAATAGCCTTACCTCACAATCATATGCCTTGTTTAACCATTCCACAATTGAAGTACCTCCCCTCAATTTCCAATTCTTTGCCACTATAAAATACATATATTTATAAATATTTTTGCTGTAATATATATATATATATATATATATATATATATATATATATACATATGTTTTTGTACATATAGGTCCTTTTCCTTTGCTCTCTTTGGGGTACAGATCTGGTAGTGGTATTGCCAGGTCACATATGCACCGTTCATGTGCATAGTTTCACATTCTTCTCTAGAATAGTTGGACCAATTCACTACTCTATCAAAAATTATTTTACTTATCTATTTATTCATTCAGTTATTTTTATTTTCAACATTCACCTCCATAAGATTTTGATTTCCAAATTTTCTCCATATCTCTTCCTTCCTCCCATCTTGAGACAGCATGCAATTTGATATAGGCTCTACATATACATTCATATTAAACCTATTCTCACATTAGTTATATTGTTAAGAAGATTAAAACCAATAGAAAAATCACAAAAAAAAGAAGAAACCAACAAAAATAAGAGAGAGAAAATAATATGCTTCAATCTATATTCAGACCTCATAGTTCCTTTTCTGGGCATAGATAGCATTTTTCATCCTGAGTCTTTTGGAGTTGTCTTAAATCCAGGCATTGCTACGAAGAGATAAGTTTATCAAAGTTAGTCTTCACACAATGTGACTTACTCTGTACTATGCGCTTCTGTTTCTGCTCACTTCACTCAGCATCAGTTCATATTATTCTTTTTAGGTTTTTCTGAAGTCTACCTTTTGATCATTTCTTATAGCACAATAGTATCCTGTTACATTCATATACCACAACATGTCCAACCATTCCCCAACTGATGGGTATCCCCTCAATTTCCAATTCTTTGCCATCTCAAAAAAAGGTGCTATAAATATTTTTGTATGTGTGGGTCCTTTTCCCATTTGTATGATCTCTTTGATCAACAGACCTAGACGTGGTATAGCTGGGTCAAAGGTTATGGAAATTTTTATAGCCCCTTGGACATAGTTCCAAATTGCTCTTAGAGTGGTTAGATCAATTCACAACTCCACCAACAATACATTAGTGTTCCAATTTTCCCACATCTTCTAATCCTTTTCATTTTTTTGATTCTGGTAGTTTAACTTCTTTCTTTGTAAAAATCAAATTATCCAATAATTCGTTTATTTTATTGGTTTTCTTTTCAAGAAACCAGTTTCAATTTTTATTTATTAGTTCAATGATTTTCTTCTTTCCCATTTTTAATGTCTTCTTTAATTTTCAAGATTTCCATTTCCATTTGTAATTGGAGAGTTTTAATTTGTTCTTTTTCTAGTTTTCTTTTTAGTTGTATGCCCAGTTCATTGATTTCCTTTTTCTTTGTAATTGATGTATGCATTATGAGATGTAAATTTTCCAATACACACTGCCTTCACTGCTTCACACAAATTCTGGTATATTTTCTCATTATTGATATTCTTTCAATGATTTTTTTTTATTATTTTAACAATTTATTTTTTGACTCATTCTTTAGGATTACATTATTTAGTTTCCAATTAATTTTTAATCTGTACTTCCACTCACCTTTACCGAATATTATTTTTATTCCATTGTGGTCTAAAAAGAGTACATTGAATATTTTTTTTCGGCATTTGTTTGTGAAATTTTTGTGCCCTAATACATGGTCAGTTTTTATGAATCTGCCATATACAGCTGAGAAAAAGTTATATTCCTTTCTCTTCCCACCCATTTTTCTCCAGAGGTCTATCATATCTAAATTTTCTAAAATCCTATTCATCTCTTTAACTTCTTTCTCATTTATTTTATGGCTAGATTTATTTAACTTGGACAGAGAAAAGATGAACACCAACCCCCTCCACTAGTATAGCTTCACTATTTCCTCATATCATTTGATTTTTCCTTTAAGAATCTGGAGATTATGCTGTTTGGTGCCTATATGTTTAGTATTGATATACTTCATTGTTTATGATACCTTTAAGCAAGATGTTTCTCTGTTTATCTCTTTTAACTAGATCTATTTTTGCTTTTACTTTCCATTAGATAAGGTTTACTATACTACTCTTACCTTATTTTAACACTTGAAGCATAATAGATTCTACTCTAGCCCCTTACTTTTACTCTGCCTGTCTCTCTGTGTTTCAAATGTGTTTCTTATAATGTGCATAATATTATATTCTGGTTTCTAATTTATTTTCCTATCTACTTCTGTTCTGTGGGTGAATTCATCCCATTCACACAGTTAGGATTACTAGCTGTGGATTTCCTTCCATTGTATTTTCTCCTATTTAACTTTTCCCTCATTCTATCCTGTCCTTCTTCAAAAGTTCAGTTTGCCTGATAATTGCTTTTCATCTTCCCTCCCTTTTATCACTTGGCCCCCTCTTTTCCTTTTCCTTTCCTACTTCCCTCTTGGGCAAGTGATTTGAGTGTGTGTGTGTGTGTGTGTTCATTCTTCCCTGTTTGAACTAATTCAAGTGTCAGAGTTTCAAGCATTTCCCATCTCCCCGCCCAACATATTCCCCACTCATTTGCATATCTCTTATGTAAGATAATTTTCTCCATTTTCCCTCTCCTTTCCCCTTTCCTTCAGTGCAGCCCTTTCTCACCCATTCATTTTTTTAGGTCATCGCAAAATCACCAACTTGTACCAACGACTTCTGTCTATGTAAATTCTTTCCAATTGCCCTGATAATGAGAAAGTTCTTAGGAACTATATGTATTATTTTTGCATATAAAAGTGGAAACAGTTTAACTTTATGGAGTATTTATGATTTCTCTTTCATGTTTACCTTTTATGATACTCTTCAGTCTTTCATTTGACAGTGAAATTTCTTATTCATCATTGGTCTTTCTATCAGGAAGTCCTAAAAGTCCTCTGTTCCATTAAGTATCTTTCCCTGCCCTCACCCCTAAAAAATTATACTCAGTTTTGCCAGGTAGATCTTTATTGGTTGTAATTCTAGCCCATTTTTCATTCTGGAATATCATATAAAACATCCTCTGTCCACTTAATATGGAAGCTGCTAAATCATGTGTGATCTTCAATGCAGATCCATGGTGTTTGACTTGTTTCTTTTTTGGCTGCCTGAAGTATCTTTTCTTTGTCCTGGAAGTTCTGAATTTGGCTATAATATTCTAGGAAGTTTTCATTTTGGGATCTTTTTCAGAAGGTGATCAGTGGGTTCTTTCAATTTTTATATTAACTTTTGGGTCTAGGATTTGGGAGCAATATTCCTTTGCAATTTCTTGAAATGTGATGTGTAGGCTGTTTTTTCTTTGATCATGGTTTTCCAGAAGTTCAATAATTTTTAAATTATTTACTTTCAATCTATTTTCTAGGTAAATTGTTTTTTCTGATTTAATTTTTCACATTTTTTTCTATTAACTTTGTTTTATTGTTTCTTGTCTCGTGGAGTTGTTAGTTGTCACTTACTCAATTCTCATTTTTAAGGAATTGTTTTCTTTAGGAAGGTTGTGAACCTGTTTTATCATTTGCCCAATGCTGATTTATTTTTCACAGTGTTATTTTCTTAAATGTTTTTGTGCCTCTCTTACCATGCTGTTAATTGTCCTTCATAATTATCTTTTATCACTCTCATTTCTGTTCCTGATATTTTTCCTCTACTATTCTCATTTGATTTTTAAAAATCCCCTTATTACAACTCTCTCTAGAAATTCTTGTTGAACTTGTGTCCAATTTATTTTTGTTTTTGCCTTTGAGGCTTTGCTAGTAGATGTTTTGACATTGTTGTCTTCTGAATTTGTGTCTCAATCTTTTCTGTCACCATGTTAGCTTGTTATTGTTAAGATTTGTTGTTGTTTGCTCATTTCCCCACATATTTCTGGATTTGGGAGTTATTTTAAAGTTGAACTATGTTTGCCTGGGGGTGGTTGGGAATGCATTGTCCCAAGCTTCAGGACACTGCTGTCTTCAGAACAAGTTCTAGCATTTTGGAAGTCTGGTGCTTCCAGGGTGGTGTGATCTGGGCAGAGATAGAGTCAGTGCTCCCTTGCAACCAAAAGCAATACTGTTCCTCAGGACTCCTGCTTTCTTGGGTCTGCAAGCACTCTTCTCTGCCCTGCTCCTAGACTCAGAAGTAGGTATAGGAAATGGAATTGTCAAATAGTATCCTGTCCTGCGCCTGTTGCTAGCAAGGGAGTCCCTTACAATCTCTAACTGACCAGTTACTGAATCTTTTTTCCCATCTTGTGGGTGTTGCTGAAGCTGTTGCTATGGCTATTGCCTCCTCTGAGGCCCATAGCTGATGTTCTTTTTTTTGTTGTTGTTGCTGTTTATTATGAAAACAAAACAAATGCCCCAGGAGAAGGGTCCATGATTACCAGTAACATCAAAGAGTACTTGCTACCTTTTTTTATTCAGTTGTGTTGAGGCCACCATTGCAATAAACAAGCTCCCATAGCTGATGTTCCCACTATGTAAACTCCTGGCCAGCCCGCACTCTGGTGTCACAGATCTCTTTTTTCCAACCCTCTAAGTTATGATGGGTTAGGAACATGTTTCACCGAAATCTTTCCCTGGTTCCATCACTGCAGAATTTGATTTGAGGCATCCTTTTAAAGTAGTGTGAATTGGAATATTGGGAAGGCTCAGCTATAGTGTTTCTTCTGCTCCATGATTGTCTCTCTACACCTGAAAGTAACCAAAAATGCTTCTGAGCTACTTCTCAGTTTGGAAATGATAAATCTTGCCAGTGAATCAAGGGCAAGAATCCAAGCCAAGGCACATTCCTGGGCTTTGAGAATTCTTTTGACAACCATACTAATGGAATTGCTTGAGATTTAATTTGGGATTTTGTTTGTTTTTAGTGTGGCATAGGAGAGGCCACACAGAGCTGTCAGATGGATTTTGTTATGATTCTTTAGTACAAGCTCTTGGGGGAGATCTTTGAAAGGATAATGGTTTATTTCCTCTAGGAGCCATGGAATAGTTCTGGATTAGAGGATAAAGGCAAAGGTGGTATCTGTACCCCAGTCAACTGACTGAGAACAGGTTGGGACATAATTTCAAGTCAGCCCACATTTTTCTTCAACACCTATTTAATATTTTATTTTTCCCAATTATATATAAAAAGATTTTTTAACATTTTAAAAAAATTTCACACTCCAAATTTTCCTTTTCCCCCACTCCCTTACCCCACTAATCAGGAAGGCAAACAATTTGATATAGTTTATATATGTGCAGTCATGCTACAATGCATTAGTTTGCCATTTTCCTTTAGTCCTATTTTGCCCTATTAGTGAACCTGATAGGTGTGAGGTATTAACTCAGAGATGGTTTAATTTGCATTTCCCTAATCAGTAGTGAGTTAGCTCATTGTTTATTTGAGTTTAGATAGTTTTCATTACTGCCTATTTATATTTCTTTACAGTTGGAGAATAGCTTTTATTTTTATAAATTTGAGTCAGTTCTCTATATATTTGAGAAATGAGGCCTTTAACAGAGAAATTTATTGTAAAAGTAATTTTCTCTATTATGATTATGGGGTATTTCCCCCATCCTCTTTTTTCCTTTACCCGGCTCTCTCTCATTTCACCCTGTCTATCCTCAAAAGTATATTGCTTCTGACTGGAGCCTTCCCCAATCTACTGTCTGTCAGTGCCACTCATTCTCTTATACTTTTCCCCTCTTACTTTCCTGCACAGTAAGATAGATTTCCAGACCCAATTGAATGTGTATGTTATGCACATTCGTTAACCACCCTTTACATGCCAGGCAGTTTCCACTCCCTCCTTCAACCATGGAATATAACTCTTACTCTGAGCAAACTCTCTTTAACTTTTCAGAGGCAAGTTCTCTGGTGTAGCACTTGCCAAGATTAGAAGGCAACATCTTTTAAACTTGCCTGTCCCTCTTATTCCTCAGATTGCTAATATGAATTAGGGTCTGCCATTTATTGGATGTCATGTGCCTATGCCAAGATCATGGAGATTGCTGGGGGAGGGGCAACACATGAACATTTTAAGGATTGGTGTTCTCTAAATTTTTAATTCATAAAAATCTAATTTTAATTTATTTATTATTTTATTTATTTAAATCTAAAATTTAATTCATAAAAAATTCATCTTTAAATTTCCTACACCTGGTGTATAATTTCTTTCTTTCTTTTTCTATATCTTAGAAATTTAAAGCCATCTAGAAAAAAATGAAATTCCCACTACCTTGTGGTTTACATCATCCAGAATATACTATCACTCAGTTTAGCAAAAGAAGAAATGTTGTGTTTGTTGAGGATTACATATATAATTAAAAAAAGAAAAAAAATTAAATGTGCTTACCTTAGCTTCTTGCTTTCTTATTTTGTTTTGAGTCATTTTGGGATGATAAATTTGTGTTCTAAGTCTGATGATATTTGTGGTTCTCAAAAAAAGAGTCATTCCCAGATTCCCTGAGAGTGTTTTCTTGTGCCATTTTTTCTCAGTAGTCTAATCAGACTTTACATTCATCATGTACAGTAGAATAGAAAGGAATGAGAACAATGGAAAAACAGAGTTTGGATGTTGAATGGAAATCTGTGGAAATCTTGCCTCAGTTTCTTCCCTTATAAATATGGGAATAATTTTTGAACCAACCTCACAGAGTCATTGTGAAGAACTAAATAAGATAGTAGTTCTAAAGTATTTTGCAAATCTAGAAGGAAGGCGCAGGAAGTCTCTAGACCATTTTTTCCTTCAACTCAGTTTATCAGCTAAGAAGAATTCTATGCCTCCTAACTACTGAGAAAATATATTTAGCAAGAAAATGCATTTTGATTTGGGCTATATCTATGAGAGCAGTGCTGCTTATTATTGATTTCAATCTGAGAATTTTCTGGCTGGTTTCTAATTAAGCATAATCTGTTCTTTTCAAGCACTGAAAAGAAGATAGAGGGCGAAAAAATAGGGCTTCTTTTACCTAACTGTGAGCTTCAATGGGCAATTATGACAATATCCATTTTGTAAAGCTATTTTAAATTGTATCAAAAACTGTTTTTTTCAAATATGGATAACTGTCTCTAACTTAATTAAAGGCATGTGTCCCCAAATTCTATATATCTTTGTGGGTTTCATTAGAGCATACTCATCATAGTAACATGTAACCACTTAACTCCTTGTATCACCTTTCTAGGAAGAAATGTTTATGATGTTTAGTAGTTTTATACATGGCAAAAAATGAAAGCATCTTGAACTCCAGAGATCTAGAAGTCCCCCTAACAATGTAGTGAAAGTTAGTTTCAGGCTACTGCTGTGGAGAGGAAGGCTTAAGAGATCTGATTTTTCATTTCCTTATTAGAAAGGAGGAGGTTGCATTGTGCCTTCTTCAGCAAAAAGGGAAGTGGTCTTTTTTTTTTTACTCCTCCTTTGTGTTCCCTGTTTTACCTAAAAATCAGCTAAAAAAACATCTCTGGAACTATCTATCCAGAATAAACAATCTAGAGGAAATGGAGTCTGCTCTCATTGTTTTAAAGTATGCACACTCCTTTTCAAACATCAAGATAGAGTTCTTTAAAATTTTTTATGGTTTAGTTTTATAGCTGAACTCTCTGTGACTTTGCCACAAATAGAATGACATTATTTCACTAAAAAGGTATTGATAACTTTTATTTTTATAGGGCTGACAGTGTATGTCTCTAAATATATGTAAAACTTCCTTTAACTAGTCAACCATCTGATAAGATATAAATGTTTTAAAAGACCAAACAAAACACACTGCAAAGTAGATCATCAGCTCATATAAAAGTCTGGCCTTATATGAGGCATTCCTGTACCATGGCTCTTGTGCGGATTTCTTCAACTCTTCTCTGAGACTATTTAAACAGAAAAAATGGTGATGCTTAGTTATTGTTTGCTATTGTGGTCCTTTCTTTCTGTGATTGTAGTTGGGATGTGTATTTCTAGTATAGGTGACTTCACTGTGAATTAACTATTTTAAACCTTTCCATATTTCTCTGAACTTTTCAGTCATTGTTTCTTTTGGCACAACAGATAATACATCGCAGTCCTAACCCTATCCTTAACCCTAACCCTTGTGCTTGATTTCTTGTTATTTCCTGAGGTAAGAGGGAAGGGAGTTGATTCCTACTCTGAATAGTTTGTGGAATGTTGAACTTCTTTGATTTTTTTCATTTATTTGTTTATCTATCTATGGGGCAGCTAGGTGGCACAGTAGACAGAGTCTTGGGCCTCGAGTCAGGAAGATTCAAGTTGAAATCCAGCTTCAGAGATTTGTTAGCAGTGTGATCGTGGGCAAGTCACTTAATCCTGATTACCTCAGTTATATCATCTGTCAAATGAGCTGAAGAAGGAAATAGAAAAACACTCCAGTACCTTCGCCAAGAAAACCCCAAAGGGGCCACAAAGAGGCAGACATGACTGAATAACAACAATCTATCTATCCATCTATCTATCTATCTGTCTGTCTGTCTATCTCTATATCTATCTCTGTACCTGTCTATCTATTTGTCTATCTATCTGTCATCTATCCATCTATCATCTATGCTTTCATCTATGTCTATCACCACATAGGAAGTATAGGGGTGTTTTTAAACACTGGAATCTCTGGACATGGGTCTTTTATTCATCGTTTCAAATTCAAGTTGGAAAGTTACTTTCGATAATCTTTGGGTTAATTCATAGCTCTTCCTATAAGATATTAAGATAGCTTTCTTTCTCTGATCCTTCCAACCTTTGACTAATTCTATCTCTTGTTATTTTTACCAAATTACTAAGTGTGAGGTTAAATCTCTAAACTATTTTGATTTGCAGTTCCCTCATTACTGAAGATCTGAAATTTGCTTTTCTCTGACTTTCAATACTTCGTAATTCTTTATTCGTATCTTTACTCCACTTAACCATTAGGAAATAGTTCTTGGTCTTATTTTTTTTATTGTTAGTCAATCTTAGATGATTATCAAAGATACTAGATTTAATCCACATCTTTCTTTTCTTTCATGTCTTTTCCTAGCCACCGGATTTATTTTGGGGGAAAGAGTTTTCAATTTAATGCAATTGGAATTATCTACTTTATCTCTCATGCTCACCATTATTCCTTATTTTGCTAAGAACTCTCTCCATGGTGATAGCTGTTAATGGAACCTGATCATATACCCCCAATTTATTTTCAGTTGTGTGATCTCGTTTCAAGATTGTGTTTTGAGCTTTTTGAGCATTTTGAGCTTATTCTAAAGGATGTAAGAGTTTAGTTGAAATGCAATTTCTGTCAAACTGCTTCTGAATTTTCCCAGCAGTTTTTTTTCCCTCCCAAAGTAATTTATTTTCTTGAGTGTATAAAACACTGGGTTATACAGTTCAATTGTTTCTGATTCTTTCTCTCTGATCTGCTCCACTTTTATACATTTCTATTTTTAACTAGTACCAACCAGTATCCTTGATTACAGCCTTAAAATAAATGTGAGGTATGAAAGTGTGATTCCTGCTCATTTATTTTTCATTATTACTCTTGAAATTCTACATTCATTTCTCCAGATGAATTTGATATTTTGCCTAGCTCTGCAAAATGCTCCTTGAATTTGAGTTGTTACCTCCTAAATATATAAATTAATTTAAATGATGTGATAGTTTTTTTCTTATGTAGTCAAAGCTGCAATACAGGAAATGAATAGTTCTCCAATGACATCACTCTTTATGTCTTAAAATAGTGTTCTTTCATTTACTTATGTAAGTTTCTAGTTTCCTTGAGAGATTGATTCCCAGATGTTATATGCATTTTGTAGTTATTTGCAGGAGATTTCCTTCACTGTGATTTCCTCCTGGATTTTTACTCCTGGATTATTACAATATAGAAATGCTATCCAGGGTGTGGATCCATTTTATGAATTGCTATTTTACAGGAACTATACATCTTCTCAATTTCTTTAATTCCTAATTCGCTGAAGTTGCCTAAATTAAATGCTTATTAAAATTTTGGGTATATATAACTATTATACTCAGTCAAAGACTTGTTTCTGCATCCATTGGTGTAATCAAGTGATTTGGAATCTTTTTAAATTTTAATATGATATATTATTGTAAATGTTTTTCCTTGGTAACAATTGCTTTTCCAAGGAAGTTGAAACTTCCATGTATTTTTTAAGATCAACTTGATCATAATGCCCACATATGCAGAGGTGTGCATTGTCATAACACAAATGTATGTGCAGTGATATTATGTCATATGTGATTATTTTCATGCATATATATATATATGCATACATATATGCATATTTGTATACACACAGTTCAATATAGGCTATATATAGGTAGTTTTGCACATAGGTAGACTTCCACAATAATCATGTTGTGTAAGACTAACTATATTTCTCTCCATCCTATCCTGCCCCCCATTTATTCCATTCTCTTTTTTGATCTTGTCCCTCCCCAAAAGTGTTTACTTCTAATTGCTTCCTCCTCCCATTTGCCTTCCCTTCTACCATAACCACACCCCACTTATCCCCTCTTCCTCTAGTTTCCTATAGTGTAAGATAGATTTTCATACCAAATTGAGTGTGCATGTTATTCCTTCCTTAAGTCAAATGATGAGAGTAAGCTTCACTTTTTCCCTCTCACTTCCCTCCATTTCCTCCTCCATTGAAAGCTTTTTCTTGCCTCTTTTAGGAGAGATAATTTGTCCCATTCCATTTCTCCCTTTCTCCTCCCAATTTATTCCTCTCTCACTCCTTAATTTTATTTTTTAGGTATCATCCCTTCCTATTCAACACACCCTGTGCTCTCTGTCTATATGTGTGTGTATGTGTGTGCTTGTATGTGTGTGTGTGTGTGTGT
>JAQQSK010013053.1:0-11627 GCA_028658325.1 Potorous gilbertii | reverse complement strand
GTTTGGGATACAGAGGCCTTGACTCCTATGTCTTTACCTGATGGTAAGCATTGTTCTTCCTCCTCAGAGAGGAAGGGTGGAAACATCTGGTCCCCAAGAAAGTAACCTTCTATGGTCTTATTTTTTTCCCCTTTTCTGGGCATTTCCTCAGCCAGTTACTTGACTTCTGAGATTCCTCTCCACCCCTGCCCAGATCCGTCCAGATAGTGCTTGGGTTCTGAGATTCAAATGCTGCTCCCCAACCTCAGGGCTTTCTGTGTCGGGCGAGGCTGCTATTCAATTTGAGCTTTAGTTCTGGTGCTCAGGTTGGAGTAGGGCAGCATCCCAGGCTCAGTTTTCTCAGAGGGTTTTTGTGGAGATCTTCTGTAATGGACCCGAGGTCCTGCCTGCTCCGGGAGACTCTGGCCACCCACTACCTCTGCTGCTGCGTCCCGAGGGGGCCTGGGTTATGGAGACACCCCGCTCCCCTCTCTTCCATCCCAGAAGTCTCTCTCACTGACTTGTGCACTTTTGGGTGGAGGGACCTTCATGGCCACCAGAGATTCTGTCCCCAAAGCCTACTCGAATCTGCTCCTCTCAGGGCCACGTGGCCAGGGAAAGGCTAGGCTCTGCTCCTGTCTGGTGGGCAATAGACCTTTGGGGCTTGGTTTTTCAGGGCTCTCTGGAACGGAAATCTCCTTCACTCTGTTGCTCCATGGCTTCCACTGCTCCAGGATTTTTTGGGAGTTCTTTTTACAGGAAATCCATGGGCTGTGGGTTCGAAGCTAACATATGTGACACCTTCTACTCCACAATCTTGGTTCCTCCCCCTCATGTAGATGCTTTGATTTCACTTTCTTATTTTTAGTTTGTGTTGTAATCTTCCCTAACACTGGCATAAGTTTATATGGTCAGGTTCTTTTTGTTTCTGTTGTTTGCTCATTTTTTCTGTATATATTTTGACTTTTAATTTCATGATAAAACTGGACTGTGTTCCTGGAGGTAGAGAGGATACTGTCCCAAGATTCAGACTTTCTTTTTTTGTAACTGTTTATGAGTTAATTCTTGGAGTCCATAACTTTTCATTTATTCACAGGAGTTATGATCTAAGGAGATGTGTGGTCACTACTCACTTGGCCTGTACTTTTTTTTTGTGAATGTAAACAAGGACTGTTTTCCACCTGAAACTGTGACCAGAGTCTCTATTCCTGCTATTGTTCCTCATAGCTCTACCCTTATAAATCCTTCCTATTACTCTGTCTCTTAGCCAGGTTCAGATTGACTTTTATGATTACTGGTCTGTAATATAGTTGGAGATCTGCTATTTCTAGGCCACATTCCTTCACATATTTTATTGATTAACTTGATATTCTTGACCTTTTATTTCTTCATGTTAATTTTGTTATTACACTTTCTACCAATAAAAAAATATTTTGGTAGTTTAAGATGTCACTCAACAAATGAATAAATTTAGTCATAATTATCATTTTGTTATATTTGTTCATCCTACTCATGAGTATACAATATTTTTAATATTTTTTACATTAATCTTTATATAAAAATCACTTTTATTATTGTGTTCCTATAGTTCCTTGATTTGTCTTGGTAGGTTGATTCTCAAAAATGTTATATTTTCTGCAATTACTTAAAATGGAATTTCTCTCTTTATCTCTTCCTATTAGTAATATGTAGAAATGTTGATGATTTGTGTGGGTTTATTTTATATTTGCAACTTCCCTATAGTTGTTCACTGTTTCTCCTGCTTTTTTAGTTTATTCTCTCGAATTCTCTAAGTGTATCATCATGTCATCTGCAAAGAGTGATAGTTTTGTTTCCTCTGTGCCTGTTTTAATAACTTCAATTTCTTTTTTCCTTTTCTTGTTGCCATAGCTAGCATTTGTAGTACAATATTTAATAACAATGTAGTAATACTTGCTTCAAAGGGTAAGATTGAAATGCTTGAACAGGAACATAGCTAATCTCTTCCCAAGCAACAAACAAGATGTTTCTTCATATATATTCAGTCTTCCTAAGTTGTTGACCATGTGGCATGGTGATCTAATCATGGTATTGTCTTGTAATCAAGAAGAATCATCAGTTCCCTTCTGTAGACAATGGAGTTGAAATGCGAATAGCACATTATGGTTTTCCAGAGTTCTTTTCTTTTGAGGAGCACAAAATACTCAGATTTTAGCTTATTAATTCATAGAGATGATGATTATTCCTTTTCTTAAACTCCAAGTGTGCTATCATTCACTTTTTTAAATGCAGCAAAGTCGTGGCTTTAAGGAAAGTAGCAGCACATACTGTTAGAACAACGAGAACAATTCTTTCACAAAGCTTATTATTCTCTTATCATCCAAAAATGTCAACTTGAAATTTCTAGAGAAAATCACAGTCATGGTGACTCCAATAGCTGGATGTAGAATAAACAAATAAAGTCTCATTAAGTATTACCATGTAATGCAGTAACTCCAGTAACAGAAAACAAATTCATTTTAGAATTTACTTCTAGGAAGTTTCTTTCAACTATCTATTATTCCATGACATATTTACATTATTATTACATCATAATTATTTGAAAATGGAATTGAGAGATTGCAAATGAAAAGAGAAAGAGAGAGAAGTGGATACAGGGCAATATTATCTTAGTGATGATCTGAATAGGAATTAAAACTTTATTATGCATTAGAATTATACATTTGTTCTGGCTTAAAATTTCACACAATGATAGTCAGAGAACACTACAAGGAAGTTAGAATATGGATCATCATGTATTATTTTCCTTCTATTGTCTAGTTCCACAAAGTCAGTAAATATCAGTGAGAAAGTTAATAAGAGAAGATTGCTCTGTCCAATAGTGACAAAAATAAACAAGTATCTATCCAATATAGTTACTCTTGGAGACTGAGTACTAAAACATATTTTACAAATAGAAGAACAGCTGTTGTAATTATTGCATTTAGTACGTGCAGCTGGGACAGGTAATTAAGTGCCCTTCCTACCAACCAGAGGTCTTCACCATAACATTTCTAAGTCAGAACAACTTTGATGGAATTTGGAATCATTGGGAAGCCAGCAGTGAATAAACATACTCAAGATGGCTAGATTAATTAATCAGTACGTCCAGTGCCAATTGTAGGCTAAGGCAAAAGCCAAGCAGGCTTTCAAAACATTTGTAGATGGTAACTCTCAGTTTCTAATTGAAAACTATAAGGAAGCCTAAAACCTAGTACTGAAATAAGAAAAGGTGAGTTGGGCTTTTGGGAAATGAAGTTACATCATTTGGCTGAGAACCTAGCCAGTTATGAATCAAAATCTCTTAAAGGACACTGTGCCAGTAACATAGGATGAACTTAGCACAAGCCAAGATAGTTCAATTTCACTAGAAAGAAGTGACATTCATATGTTAATATCCTTAGCCAATTCTCTTAAGAAGACCAGAGAAAAGAAATTGAAATTAGAGGGTGAACTGCAGCAACCAGGGAAGGACTATAAAGTCCATCATATCATAAGTCTAGTCACCCATAGGCTGACCAGACCTATCCTTTAGAGAGAGATCTGAAACACTTACAGAACTGCTATCCTTCATTTAGCACACAGCACTTAACGAGAGTTGGCGCATCATACTTGACATTTGAGCAAATGTGCTTTGCTGCTAAGCATTCCAATACATCTGCTGTGCCTGTAATATTTCATTCCACTCAATTCCATGGTGAGAGACTGTTGCTCCAGACAAACACAATAATTTTTTTCCATGGGGTTGTTTTAGGCAGAATCTAAACTCAGTAGCAATTTCACAGATTCATCCATTTGATTTGAGTATTTAGTATCTATCCTACACCTGAATATGAGTTAAAGGCTAATGAAAGACTGTAAATTCCCCAAATCATATTAAAATGGCATTATAGAAGAAAAACCTCTATGTTAGAGTAATACTATGGCAACGTAATATAGGTTTTAGCAGGGTTTGTTATTTTTGTTTCAATTTTGCAGCTTGCATTTGGTTTATTTTCAGGGTAATATGACAATGTTCTTTAGTAGAACTACATTGTGGATGCAATCCTTACAGGAATCTGTGAATAAGATGATTCTATGACCCAAAAAGGTTCATGACCTATGAAGGCACTGATTGAATCTCTCAGGGAAGATGATTGCATTGATGCACTCTTGTCTTCCCTTTTCTCTCCTCTCCTCTCCATTTTTTCTTATCTTTTCTTAAAGATTAAGTATCATGATAAATGTAAACAGAGGTTTAATGTGAAATAGAGAGTGAGGGAGGTACGATACCTTTGAAAAATGTAATTTTAATATACTGAATCATTGAGAGGCTATATTTCTAAGGAGATGATGAGTCTAGTATGGTCATATCAGAATTTTGAATTTATTAGGAGAATTATAATTTGGAGTTAAGAATCGTGTGAAAATAAGAAGTCATATTAATTGAAGAGTCACCAGTTTTTGAAATCCTTAAAGATAGTTGCAAAGGGATGGAGTGGAAAGAAAACAAGAAATATTCTATGCATTCACTCAGAATTTATATTATAGCATTAAAACACTCATATCTTCTCTATGAAGATGATGTTACTAATCCATGGCTAATAGGATGTGTATGTGTATTGATCTTTATCACATTATTTATGTAAATAGTGACTTGCCCAACACTGTTTCAATTACTTTTTTCACTTAGAGAGAGGAAAAATGTACCAGAATTGAAATTTTCAGGTTCTAGGTTAAGGGTTCAGAATCTAATGGTATGAAGATAATAGATTTCAAAAAAGGCAAGATATAGCAGAGGTGAATATGGCAGATTGGCAGCAAGAGTTATTCTAATGATTAGAATAAAATAATCTAAGTAGCTGTATACAATTTTCTTACATGTAAATATTTCTTCTTTTTAAAAACTTAATATTTTAATTTTCCCTAGTGAAATATAAAAACAATCTTTAACATTAATTTGTAAAACTTTGAGTTCCAAATTCTCTTAATTCCTCCCTCCACAACTTCCCTCATTGAGAAGACAACCAATTCAATATAGGTTATACATGTGCACTAATTCAAAATATATCCATAATATTCATGTAGTGAAAGCATAGTCTTGCTGGTAATTTATCTACAGTACCTACCACTTTGCATCAGATCATGTAAGTCTTTCTGGCTTTCTCTGTGAACATCCTGCTCATCATTTCTTATGGCACAACATTTCATCACAATAACATATTGCATTTTTTCAGCCATTACCCAATTGATGGACATCCATCAAGTTTCCAATTCTTTGTCCCCAGAAAAGATCTGCTATAAATATTTTTATTCATGTCAGTTCTTTTCCTCTTTTTTGGTTTTTATCTCTTTTGAATCAGACTTAGTAGTGGTAATGCTAGATCAAAGGGTGTGAATGGTTTTATAGCCCTTTGGATATAGTTTCAAATTGCTCCACAGAATGATTGGATCAGTTCACGATTCCACCAACAGTGTATTAATATCCTGTTTTCCCACATTTCTTCCACTGATTACCATTTTTCTTTTCTGTCTTATTAGCCAATCTAATAGATATGAGGTAGTACCTCAGAATTATTTTAATTTGCATTTCTCCAGTCAATTACTTCATCTGAAAACAGTTCTTGTATTTTAATCATTTATTAATTGGGGAAAAGCTCTTACTTTTACAAATTTGACTCAGTTCTCTTTATTTTTGAGAAATGAGGCCTTTATCAGAGAAACTTTCTTCCTTTCTTTTCACAGTTACCATTGCTTACTGTATTCCCTCCATCCTACTCCCCCCTTGTTTTTCTATTCCCTCCATATCCTACTCCCCCCTTGTTTTTCTGTTCTCTCACTCCTTTCACCCTGTCTCTCCTCAAATGCATTTTGTTTCTGACTATTCCTCCCCCATTCTTCCCTCCCTTCTATCTCCATTCCCATCTCTTATCCCTTTTCCCTCATAATTTCCTATAGAGTAAGAAAGATTTCTATACCCAACTGACTGTGTGTGTTATTCCTCCCTAAGTCAATTTTAATAAGAGTATGGTTCACTCATGCCCCCTCACCTCCACCTTCATCCCCTGTACTGTAAAAGCTTTTACTTGCCTCTTTTATGTGAAATAATTCATCCCATTCTGCCTCTCTCGTCTTTTTTCTCAGTACATTACTCTCTCATCCCTGAATTTTACTTTTTTAAAAAATATCTCTTCATAATCCACTACTACCTGTGACCTCTGTTGATTTATGCTCCTAATGAAAAAGTTCTTATGAGTTGCAATTATCCTCTTCCCATATAGGAATTTAAATAGTTTAACCTTATTAATTCCCTTATGATTATCCTTTCCTCTTTACATTTTTATGCTTCTCTTGTGTCTTGTATTTGAAAATAAGATTTAGCTGTGTGACCTTGGGCAAGTCACTTAACCCCAGTTGCTTCATGTTAGGTCATCTCCAGTCATCCTGATGAATATCTGGTCACTGAATTCAGATGGCTCTGGAGGAGAAGTGAGGCTGTTGATTTACACAATCCTCTCTCACTCAAACAAAGTTAAGTACAAGTCATGTTATTATTTGTCTGATGGCATGATCTTCCTCAAGAATGAAGGATGCATACACACACACACACACACACACACACACACACAGAAGATTTTTGTCTTCATCTCTCGTCTTTTCATCAACTATGCTTAAAAGTCCTCTACCTCAATGAATGTCTATTTTTCCTCTGAAGGATTATACTCATTTTTGTTTGGCAGGTGATTTTTGACTTTCATACCTGTTTTAAAATTTGACTGAGTCTATTTTCTAAGGTGTTATTTTCTTCAACTTTTTTTTTGTCTCCTTTGCCAAACTGTTGACTGGTTTTTCATGACTTTCTTGTATCTCTCTCATTTATCTACGAAATTTTTGCTCTATTTCTCTTCCTTGATTTTCTAAATTTTTGAGCTCTTCCATGGCCTTAGAGCAATTCATATCTTTCTTGAAGGCTTTGGATGTAGGAACTTTGAGTTTGTTGTCTTCTTCTGAGTATGCATTTTGGTCTTCCTTGTCAACATAGTAACTTTCTATCATTGGTATTTTTTCTGGTCGTTTTTATCATATTCCCAGTCTATTACTTGACTTTTAACTCTGTGTTAAAGTGTTAAAAGTAAAAACTCTGCTTCCAGGGTGGAGAATACACTATTACAAGTTTAAGAGGTTTTGTATAAGTATTTTCAGAAATACCTCTAGGGATCTGTAAGTTTTCAGTTTTTCCAAGGTGATATGATTTAAGGAGAGATATTTGCTATTCTCCTGGCCTGTGTCTTGGTCTGTAAGTAACTGCAAGCACTCTTTTCTATCATGGAACTGTGACAAGAGTCCCTGCTCCACTATCACTGCAAGCTCTGGTGTATCGGTCCTCCTTCTTGCTCTGGTACTGCCCCCAAAGACTATGACCTAGATCTGAGTATGGACAAAGCAACCAAGTCCTGCCTCAGTACTGGTAAAGAGACCCCTGTATTCTCCTTCTGACCACTTGTTTGAGCCCTTACTATTTGTGGGCCTTAGCCTCAGCCATTAGCAAACACTGCTGCCAATGCCTGTTCCTGGTTGGCTGGGGCCAGACCTGAGATAGTGCAGCCTATGGTGGGCTATGTCCTACTCTCACCAAAGTCCAAAGATCCTTTCTGCCAAGTTGTCTTTGGCATCTATGAATTGAGATATCTTGAAACAATGACTTGCTTCTGATTCAGTTGTCCCAAGTCCTGTTCTGGGTTTACTGGGGCCCAGTTTGTGCTAGGGTGACCTACTGTGGAGTGTGCTCTTCCTTCACCCTATTTCAACAGAGTTTTCCTGCTGTCCTTCTCAGTTGACTTGGGCTGGAAAATTGTTTTGTTCCACCTTTTGGAAGGGTTCTTACACTTAGAATTTGTTTATAGTGATTATTTAAAGGAATTTTGAGGGATTTGAAGGAGAGTTCAAGTGAATCCCTTCCTTTACTCCAACTATCTTTAATTAACCTCCATATTTCTTCTTTCTATGGACTAAAAATGATATAAATTTTAAAGTATCTGATAGGTTCATCACTGTTTGAAATTCAGTACATCAGTTGCTTGAAATTCACCTAATTACTGATATTGAACTTAAATACTATTTCTGCCTACTGGTATTACGTTTTCAGGAGTATCCAAACATTTGTTTATGAATAAAATAATCTGTTTAAATACATGTAATGGTTTTTGAGAGTCAAATATAGTCACCAGAAAACTTGAATAAATGTAATAACATCTACCCACTAGTGTAGGTTTTATATTCATGTTTCAATTCTTTCATTCAAGTTTCTTCAGTGCCACTTTTAGAAGCAACATCAAAAGTGTGTTGACTGAAACAGTTTTAGAAAAGTCATGAACTACTTAATGTCTTTTGAAAAAAAGGTATGATAGAATTTTCAAGTAATTCAAGCTTTACATGTCTAAGAAAATTCATAAGAAGACCATTCCAAAATTGTACAAAAAGCCTTTTGTTTTGAAATATAATGAAAACATGTCCATTTCAGAAAAATAGATCTGGAGGAGAGATAAAAAGAGGTGAAGTTGACCATTTTTAAGTTTTTTTTTATATATATTGTTGCAGTACGACAAATTAGTTTACCTTAGGTTCAACAACATTAAATAAGACTATAGTATTTTTATATAATTATTTGTTTTCGGTGTTTCATAACCACTTCCATATATCTTAGATTTTTTTCCCCTCCATCCTCACTCCCTCCTTGAGACAGCTTTCAATCTTATATCGGTTCTACACATACATTCTTATTGAATAATATTTCACCATAGTCATATTGAATAGAAAAATTAAAAGTAATGGGAGAAACCATAAAACAAAACAAAACATACCTTCTGTGATTCAATTCCATAGTTCTTTCTCTGAATATGGAAGACAATTTACCTCAAAAGTCCTCTAGTAATTTTTTAGATCCTTGCATTGCTGTGAAGGACTAAGTCTACTGGAAAAATTCATCATACAATGTGACTGTTGCTGTGTACAAAGTTCTCCTGGTTCTGTTCCTTTCACTCAGCATCAGTTCATATAAGTCTTCCCAGGCCTCTCTCAAGTCTTCCTGTGTATCATTTCTTACAGCACAATAGTATTCCATTACATTCATATACCACAAATTTTTCAGCAGTTCAACAACTGATAGACATCCCCTTGATTTCCAGTTTTTGGACACCACAAAGAGAGCTACTATAAATAGTTTTGTACATGTGGGACCCTTTCTTATTTCTGTAATCTCTTTGGGAAAGTGTCCCAGAAGAGATATTGCTGGGTCATAGGGTGTACACATTTTTGTAGCCCTTTGGAAATACTTCCAAATTGCTCTCCAGAATGGTTTGATCAGCTCACAGCTTCACCAAAATGAATGTGATCCAATTGTCCCACATTTTCTCTAACACTTATCATCTTCATGTTTTATCATGTTAACTAATCTGATAGATGTGATGTGGTACCTCAGAGTTCTTTTGATTTGTATCTCTCTAATCAATAGTGATTTAAAGTGTTTTTTTCATATGACTATAGATAGCTTTGATTTCTTCCTCTGAAAACTGCCTGATCATATTCTTTGACCACTTATCAATTGGGGAATGACTTATATTCTTGTACATTTGACTCATTTCTCTACATAGTTTTGAAATGAGGCCCTTTACCACAGAGAATAGTTGCAAAAATCCTTTCCCAGTTTTCTACTTCCCTCCTAATCTTGATTGGATTGGGTTAGTTTGGGCAAAAGCTTTTCAATTTAACGTAATCATAATTATCCATTTTGCACTTCCTAATGTTTTCTCTCTCTTGTTTAATCAAAAATTTCTCCATTCCTCATATATCTGAGAAACACACTATTCCGTACTCCAGTAATTGTTCCTAGTATCAATCTTTATACTTAGATCATGTATGCATTAGGACTTTATTCTTGTGTACAGTGACAGGTATTTGTCTGTGCCCAGTTTCTGCCACACTGTTACCCAGTTTTCTCAGCAATTTTTGTTAAGCAGTGAGTTCTTATCCCAGACATTGGGTTCCTTGGGTTTATCGAACATTAGAATGCTATATTCATTGATTACTGTGATGTACCCCTTTGTTTCTTGGCCAGTGCCAAGTAGTTTTAATGACTGGGGTTTTATAATGCAATTTGAGATTTGGTAAGTCTAGGTCACCTTCCCTAGCATTACTTTTCATTAGTTCTCTTGACATTCTAGACCATTTGTTGCTCCAGATGAAATCTGATATCATTTTTTCTACCTCTAGAAAATTATTAGCTGGTACTTTGATTAGTATGGCACTGAATAAGTAGATTAATTTTGGTAGAGCTGTCAGTTTTGTTATATTCACTCAGCCTACCCACGAGCAACTGATGCTTTTCCACTTACTTAGGTCTGACCTCATTTGTGCAAAAAGTGTATTGTAATTGTGTTCATATAATCCCTGGATTTGTTTTGGCAGGTAGAATCTCAGATATTTTAAATGTTTATGAAAGCTTTCAATGAGATTTCTCTTTCTGTCCCTTGCTGTTGGGCTTTGTCAGTAATATATAGAAATGCAGACAATTTATATGGGTTTATTTTGTAACCTACACCTTTGTCAAAGTTGTTTCTTATTTAAATTAGTTTTTTTTACTTGATTCTCTAAGTATATCATCATATCATCTGCAAAGAGTGATAACTTAGTATCTTCTTTGCCTATTTCAATTATTTCAATTTGTTTTTCTTATCTTTTGACCATAGCTAAAATTTCTAATGCCATAATGAATAAAAGTGGTGATAATGGACATCCTTATTTTGCCCCTGATCCAACTGGAAATGTACCTGCCTTATCCCCATTACATATAATATTTGCTGATGATTTTAGGTAGATACTGCTTATTATTCAATGAAAAGTTCCATTTATTCCTATGCTCTCCAGTGTTTTCCATAGGAATGGATGTTGTATTTTGTCAAAAGCATTTTCTGCATGTATTGAGTTAAACATGTTTTTTCTGTTGGTTTTGTTGTTGATATGATCAATAATAGTCATAATTCCTAATACTTAACCAGTCCTGCATTCCTGATATGAATACTGTCTGATCATAATGTGTTATTCAAGTGCTAAGTTTCTGTATTCTTTTTGCTACTATCTTATTTAATTTTTTTTGTTTCTATGTTCATTAGAGAAATTGGTCTATAATTTTCTTTCTCTTTTTTTGTCTCTTCCTGGTTTCGTTACCAGTACCACTTTCAGATACTCAAAAGAATTTGGAAGGACTTATCTCTCCCAATTGTCTCAAATAGTCTATACAGTGTTGGAACTAATTGTTCTTTAAATATTTGATAGAATTCACTAATTAATCCATCTGGCCCTGGAGACTTTTTTTTTCACCTTTAATATAAATTTATTTATTTAAGTTTTTACATTCATTTTCACAAAATTTTGGGTTCCAAATTTTCTCCCCATTTGTCCCCTCCCCCCACCCAAATACACCCAGCATTCTAATTTCCCCTATCGCCAATCTGCCCTCTCTTCTATCCTCCCTCCCTTCTCTTGTCCCCATCTTCTCTTTTGTCCTGTAGGGCCAGATAACTTTCTATTCCCCAATAGCTGTATTTCTTATTTCCTAGTAGCAAGAAAAATACTCTACAGTTGTTCCTAAAACT
>JAQQSK010013052.1:0-11628 GCA_028658325.1 Potorous gilbertii | reverse complement strand
TCCTGGGAAAGTCATTTAGCCCTATTTGCCTCAAGTTTCCTCATCTGCAAAATAAAATGGAGGAGGAAATGGCAAACCACTCCAGTATCTTTGCTAAAATGGGGTCATGGAAGTGTCAGAGACAACTGAGAGGAGCTAGCTTGTGATATAACATTTGCTCAGTATGTTGGTAGTAAAGTCACTCTATATGCCCTCTCACTGCCCTTTGGATTACTTAATACTTAGGATTTTTGGTGATCTAAATGTTCCTTGATTCACAATTATTTAGCATTTGTTTTTAAATAGACAAGCAACTAATAATGTTAAAAGGCTTGACTTCTTAAGAGGAAAATGAAAGACTATTTATGGTCAGGAAAACCAGAATTCAAAATTTGAATGTATTGAAGAGAATTGAACTAAGTGCTTCATGTGTTTTGCAGTTTAAATAAATGTGTTGATGCAATACTGGAGAATGTAACTGGAAATAGACTTATCATAACCATTTCTTCATAGTATTGTTTTAGTAAAACAATTGAAATTAGCTTTTTAAAAAAGAATATGTTGTTCTTAAATGAGACAGAATAAATCTATCTTTGATTAAATTTTCTTTGAGGAAAAATTATTTTCTTCATTTAAAAGTATTTTTTCTGAGAAAAGCCCCATCCATAGGCTTCATCATAAGCCTCCCACCCCCCCCTCCTCGATATCTACATTACATAGTTATCACCTGGTCTCCATCCTTCAGAAGATGAGCCTTTCTGAATTAGGTGAGGCTTGTGCTCCAGCTGCTGTCACAAAGGTCACTTCCACCTCAGTAGGACCTGCCAGTGTCTGTATTCTACTCTTGATAACTTTGTAGAGTCATGTTGTGAGGCATCAGAGTAGGATTTTACTGGTGAGTTTAGAAATAATAAAAAAGCAAATGGTAGGCAATTTTTCTTGCCTCTGTCATGAACTGGTACAGGTTATATGAAAGATACCTCTGGAAAGCATGGAGAGTGGTTACTGCCAACATTCAATATTCCCACACCATTATTCTACCATGAAGAATGTGACTGCAACCATGTACTCCAGTACCTGCATGGTAATGTTTGCTCAAGCTAGGTAATGCCAGAAAAAAAGAATGTTGCTTTTGTCAAGTAACTGTTGCATCTGGGGAATGGTTCAGATTGTTCTGGTTTGTCCTATTTATAAAATACTGATAATTTAGAAAACTGACTTTATGGTATTATGTGATGAAAATAACAGCCTCTAAAGTCAGTTATGAAAAGCAGACTTATGCAGTGTGGCTCTTGAACTTTGGATGTAGTCAAAAGGCCTCACTTGAGGACCTAGAGGACCACATGTGGCCTCAAGGCTGCAGGTTCCCCACCCCTGGGGAGGGTCTGTAAACAAGAGGCCCCAAAAAGCCAGGCCTTCATCCTTAAGGACTTTGCATTCTCTTTTCCCTTCTCTGAGCTTTTCTCCATTTGCCATTTTTGTTTTTCCATTTGTTCTTTGTTACATTCTTGAGCCAAAGAAGAATAATAGGAATCATGGCCAGTGAGCAAGAGAGCAGTGGGAGTGATGCGTGTGATTTCAAGAAAAGGAAAACTAAGCATTTTTTGAAATTAAATTAGACCTCTTAAGAGCCAGGGTCATCAACTTCCAAAGCAGTTAGAATACCCTGTCTTCAAGTCCTCTTAGTATCTCCATAAAAATCTCACTCTTAACTGCTTTGTCTCTGTGGAATTTTGAACTATTATCTTTACAGCAAATGATTTCCAAAAAAGTTTTGGATCACAACTTTTTGTAAGTTGATTGCTTTCTATGCTGAATTTCCAAGTCTACTGGGAAGGGAAATTATGTAAAATCCCTCTAGGGAAATTAAAAAGAAGTCATATTAAAACAAATATTTTGAAGCAAACTTTTATTATGTAACAGTTTTACATATTAGTCAGTTGCTTGACTGAGCAGATGTAATAATAACTTAGAATGGTTTTTAATATTAAACTGTTATTAATCATTTGCAGATAAATAGATTTGTGTTATTACTATAGAATGGCCTCAGTATGTTAGTTAACCCTCCAGATTTAGTTGGTTTTTACAATTTTCCCCTTACTCAGTTTTGCTGATCTATTTTCTCTTTATTTAAAAGCTTGCAAATACAGAAGAATACATAGATGGGGCATTGTCTGGACACCTTGGTGAAGTTTTAATAAGGTAATTCTCAGAGCAACAGTGTGTATAGATTACCACAAACATAAATATCTATTGATACAAACTAATTGATGCTTCAGTTTCCAAATTTCCCCTTTTTTTTTGCTTTTAACATCACTATTTAACAGTGTTCTACAAATAGAAAATTCTGACAATTGTTAGATTAATGGTCAAAAAAAGGATTTAAATATTTTAAAATAGATATTCATTTTCAAGATTTTCCTTTTGTTGAAATTAAACAGGGTGGGCCTTAGCTGTGTACCTGTTTCAACGTTCATAAATTACAGGAGCTTTGGCTAGCATATAGAAGTTGAGGAAATTAAGTTGTACTAGATAATTTGTTTTCAATAGGATTTGGCTTATATTTTCTCCAACTTCTACTCCGCTACTTTTCTTTTGAATATTTAGCAAGTGTGTCTGCTTCCTGAACAACGTAGTAGGCTTGCTTTACTAATTATACAATAAACATGAGTGCCACATTTCCTATAACTAATAGCGTCAACCTGAAAACAGTTTAGAAATGGTAAAAAAGTGTTCCATACTTAACATTCTGAATTGTATATCTAAAAATACAGTACAAAATTAATTTATAGCTACCACAGTAAATCCTATGACTTTTTCCTACTTGGAACAACACAATTAATTCTAGTTCTCTTTACAGGTGCAATAATGTCCTTTACATCCGAGGTGTTGAAGAAGAGGAAGAAGATGGGGAAATGAGAGAATAGCGTCTTTTCAAGGGGATTGGGGAGGGAGGGATTTCTTTTGTATATTTCTAGAAATAAAGATTTGTTTGTTTTTCAGTTTATGTTGGTCTTTAGGTCCGTAAGTTGTTCTCCATGAACTTTTGTGAGTCAAAGGTATTTTCATTTGTTTGAATTCAGAACAGAAATTCAAAACTGAGGAAATAGGTAGTTTGTAGAGTTAATAGCAAAAGACAAACTGCCTTCTCTTCAAAATGTATCTATATATTTCCATGTTCTGAGGGGGAAAAATGATTGACATTCCCAGATGGGGGAATTTTCCTAAAGGTAAAGTGGTCTTTGTGATTTCAGAAAGGGAGGTTGTAATTAAGCAGCTGCTATTTCTTTTGGTTTCATATTTAAAAGTTCCCATTTCTCAATATTTTTGCTTCTAAAATTGCTTAATTGTGAATTCAACTTAACTTAAAATATATGCATATATTTTAATAGCTCATGGCCAGGGTATATTCAGAAAACAGGATGCTTCTGTTTAGACTTCTGTTCTCAAGGACTTTAATTTACTTAGCTGAGGGAATTAAATGTATCCTGAGGCTGATTCTTCAAAGCCAAGCACTTCTGTCCATTTTGTATTTATGGTTATAATCAGAAGAGACCTCAGTAAGCAAACCTTTTAGAAATACTTTTTCTGGTGATTTGTTTTTCTTTTTTTTAATCCTCATCTTCTAATGAAAATATTATAAAAAGGTTCTGGAAAGATTTGGTTTACTGAAATTTGGAGATTATAAATCTGAATGACATTCATTCATTAAAACAAAAATTCTGTTACTCTAAAAAAAAAAAACTTAAAACTTAACAAAAAATAAACAGTTTTCAGGCTTTTACCTGATAATGAAGGTATGTGTCTGACTGATTTTGTTCAACTAAAAAAATACTGTTCCTCCAGTAATTTTGACTTTGAGTCATCTACAAAGAGTATTTCTTGTTTGATGTCCGATAGAGGTTGTGAACGATATACAAGTTTCCTTCCCATCTGTAGCAAAGAAAAAAATGTTAATGTCACTGTCCTTCATTCTCTTCTGTTGAATAATATAAAATGACTTTAGTAACATCTACCATTCCAAAAACTTAGACAAAATATTAATTACCAAAATTATAAAGTGTATTTATCTATTTGACCATAACCTATATGGTTATAAGCATTTTTTCAAATTTTTCAATATTTTTTTCAAATTATGAAATGAAGCACTTCCCAAAAACATGAAATGCTTCTAGAATTTTCAGGTCATCCTTGCACAGAGACCATACTAATCTTCTCTATGAGCATATGTGCTGCCGAAGTGAGTACAGTTATATAAGTATTGTATCTGTTTTGCAGATACCTCTCTAAACTTCAGTTGCCCTCTATTTGCCGAAGTTCACAACGCTAGTAAATAGCAAAGCTAAGACAAATCCTCAAAACGATTGACGTTTTCTTTCTTAGCAATAGGAAAAGAATGTCTCAACAAAACACAGACCTTTTTCTTTGGTTTTGACACAGCTCTTTCTAGGGCAATTCTTATTTTTTCTTCCTGGGATCTCTGCTTTTCTTTCATTTTCTCTTCACGCATTCTATTATAAGAGGGAAAAAAGTTCTTATAACTAAATTGCTGTAAGAACACTCAGGGGACTGCCAAGAATAAATTCTGTTTTTGTTACATAGGGAGATGTTGCTTTTCATCATTTGGAAAAGCATCAGATTTACCTTTGACCCAGACTATAAAAGTATTCCTAGAGAAGGGGACCAGAAACTAGAAACCCATGTATTTCTAGGGGTGTGGCTAAGCAAGTTGTGGCATGTGTCTAATGAGACCTTGTACAATAAGAAATGGCAAAGATAATCCACACATCTCCACTCCCCCTGCCAAAAAAAATCCCAAAAACACAGGGAAGACCTGAAGATTGAAAAAATAACTAGAATATAAGATACTGGCTATAACTACTTACTAAAGGCAACAATTTCCCCGAATCAATCAACAACCATTTTATTTTACTAAAGTTTTGAGAATACAAAGGACAGCCATATCTGGTGTAACATTCACATATATAATGTGTGTGTGTACGTGCATATTTCTTGGCAGCTAGATAAGAGGTGTTTCAAAGGAAAAATTTCAGGAGTTCAGTCTTTTTTTCAGTTGCATCTGATTCTTCATGACTTCTTTTTAGGGTTTTCCTGGCAAAGGTTTGCCATTCCTTCTCCAGATCATCTTACAGATGAGGAAACAACCAAACAGGCTTATGTGCCTTACCCAGGGTGGTAAGTATCCAAGGCTGGATTTTAATTTAGGTCTTCTTGACTCTAGGTTTGACACTATCTACCATGCCACCTAGTTGTCCCCTTCGAAAGGAATTAGCATAGATGACAGCACATTTTTGTCATCTTGTTAATAGGTGTTTTGGATTCGTTTTTTTAAACCAACTGGGAAAACCAAGGGCCAGTTTGTGGTTACTTTTATCATGTTTGCCTGTCTTTATCAGGTTTGTTGGGATTGATGCTGCTAAGGCTCCTGTGATACCACCTCTTAGTGATAGGTTTAAGTTATCCGCTGTCTAATGGGGTGTGAGTTGGGAATACAGGCAGAGGTTGAGCAATCACTGTGAGGAATAAGACAGCAAAGAACCCATGTGGTTCATAGAAGGATGTGGTTAAACAGGAGATAAAAATATTAAACATCAACATGATGGCTGTCGGTAAACTTAAATGGACAGAAATGGGTGAATTTAATTCAGGAGGTCATTATATATACTACTATGGAACAGAATTCCTTAGAAGAAATGGAGCAGCCCTCATGGTCAATAAAATGGTGAGACAAGCAATACTGGGGTATAACCTCAAATGACCAAATGATATCTATTCAAACCCAAGGCAAACTGGTTAACGTTACAGTTGCACAGCAACAAGTCTATGAACCAAGAATGTTGCCAAAGAGACCAAAGGTGATTAGTTTTATGAAGACTTACAACATCTAGAAATAATACCCAAAAAACGCAAATGCCACAAAGGGGGTTGGAATGCTAAAGTAGGAAATCAAAAGATGATTGGAATAACAGGCAAATTTGGCCTTGGAATACAAAATGAAGCAGGGCAGAGACTGGTGGACTTTTGTCAAGATAACTCACTGGTATAGGAAACACTTTTTCTTATATTTTATTTTTCAGTTACATGTAAACAATTTTTAACATTTTGTTTTTAAATTTTTTAAGGTTCAAATTCTGTCCCTCCCTGCTCTCTCCTCCCTTCTCCTTGAGATGACAAGCAATTTGATACGGGTTATACATTTGTAGTTATGCAAAACATTTTCATTTAGTCATGTTGTAGAAGAAAACATAAACCAAAAAAAACAAACATGAAAAAAAGAATGGAAAAAGTGGTATGCTTTGATCTGCATTCATCTCCACTTCTTTCTCTGGAGGTGGACAGCACTTTTCATCATAAGTCCTTCAGAGTTATCTTGGATCTTTGTGTTGCTGGAAATAGTTAAATCATTCACCATTGATCGTTGTTATAACATTGTTACTATGTACAATTTCTTCTAGTTCTGCTCATTTCACTTTTCATCAGTTCATGTAAGTTTAGGTTTTTCTGAAAGCAACATACTCATCATTTCTTATAGCAAAATTGCATTCTGTCATAATCATGCCACCACAGGATTAGCCATTCCCCATGAGAGGGAATCCCCTCAGTTTCCAATTCTTTGCCATCATAAAAAGAGCTGCTATAAATATTTTTGTACAAAGAGGTTTGATTTTCCCTAAATCTCTTCAGGATACAGACCTAGTCATGAAATTGCTGGGTCAAAGGGTATGCACAGTTTTATAGCCCTCAGGGCATAGTTCCAAATTGCACTCCAGAATGATTGGATCAATTCACAGCTCCACCAACAATACATTAGTATTCCAATTTTTTCCACATTCCCTCCAGCATTTGTCATTTTTCTTTTCTGCCATGTTAGCCAATCTGGCAGGTGAGACCTCAGAGCTGTTTTAATTTTTATTTCTCTAAGCAATAGCAATTTAGAGCATTTTTCATCTGATTATACATAGCTTTGATTTCTTCATCAGAAAACTACCTGGTCATATCTTTTAACCATTTATCCATTGAGGAATGACTTGTATTCTTATAAATTTCATTCGGTTCTCAATAAATTTGAGAAATGAGGCCTTTATCAGAAAACATTGCTATAAAAAAAATTTCCCCCAGTTTTCTGCTTTCCTTCAACTCTTGGTTGCATTGGTTTTGTTTGTAACAAAACCTTTTTAAATTTCATGTAATCAAAATTATCCATTTCACATCCTGTTAATGCTGTTTCTTGTTTGGTCACAAATTCTTCCCTTATCCATAGATCTGACAGGTAAATTATTCTATGCTCCCCTAATGTACTCATGATATCATCCTTTTTGTTTAAATCATGTACCCATTTTGACCTTACCTTGGCATATAGTGTGAGATGTTTGTCTATACCTAGTTTCTGCTAATTGCTTTTTAGTTTTCTCAGCAGTTTTTGTCAAATAGTGAATTCTGTTCCCAAAAGCTGGAATCTTTGCAGCAAATATTCTTTTTCAACAGCCCAAAAGGCAACTCTACACATGAACATAACCAGATGACCAATCTCAAAATCAGATTGATTATATACTTTGCAGCCATAGGGGGAAAGGATCTATACTATCAGTTGAAACAAGACCTGGGAGCTGACTATTATCAGTTGAAACAAGACCTGGGAGCTGACTATGATTCAGATCATAAGTTTCTTATTGCAAAATTTAGACTTAAATTGTAAAAAACTGGGAAAGCCACCAGACTATATAATTCATGATTCAAATAATATCCCTCATGAATATGAAGCAGAGATGACAAATAGATTTAAGAGATACAGCATTTGAAGAACTATGGGCAGAGGTTTAAAATATGGTATAGGAGTCAACAACAACAAAAATTCCAAAGAAAAAAGATCAAGAAAGTAAAATGACTGTCTGATGAGGCTTTACAAATAGCTGAGGAAAGGACGACTGTGAAAGGTACCTGAGAAAGGGAAAAATATACCCAATGGAATGTGTATTTCCAGAAGATAGCAAGGAGAGATAAAAAGGTTTTCTTAAATGAGCCATGCAAAGAAACAGAAGAAAACAATAGAATGGGAAAGCCAAGATCTCTTCAAGAAAATTTAGAGATATCAAGGGAATATTTCATGAAAAAAATGAGTATGATTAAAGACAAAAATGGTGGGGACTTAACAGGAATAGAAGATATTTAGAGGTGGCAAGAACACACAGAAGAACTATACAACAAAAATCTTAACATCACTGATAACTGCAATTGTCTGTCTGATCAAGAGCCAGACATTTTGGAGAATAAACTTAGGGCCTTAGGAGGCATTGCTAACAATAATAAGTCTAATAGAGATGATGAAAATCCAGCTGAACTATTTAAAATCTTAAAAGATGGTGCTGTTTAAGTGTTGCACTCAGTATGCCAGAAAAATTGGAAAACTCAGCAGTGGCCACCAGATTGGAAAAGATCAGTTTACATCCCAATCCTAAAGAAGGGCAATGCCAGGGAATGTTCAAATTATTCAACAATTGTGCCAAAAAGATTATGCTTAAGATTCTGCAAGTTAGACTTTGGCAAAACGTGAACCAAGAATTACCAGAATAGGATTGTTTTCAAAAAGGCAGAGGAACTAGAGACCAAATTGGCAACATTTGCTGGATTATGGAGAAAGTAAGGGAATTCCAGACAAAACATCTACTTCTGCTTCATTGACTACACTGAAACTTTTGACTGTGTGGATCATAACAAAACATGGCAAATACTCAGAGATGGAAGTGCCAGATCATCTTGCTTCTCTCTCGAGGAACCTATGCCAAGAAGCAACAGTTAGAACCAAACACAGAACAACTGATTGTTTTAAGATTGGGAAAGGAATACAACAAGGCTGTTAACTTATTTATTGTTGCCTACTTTTATTTTATTTACATGCAGAATACATCATGTGAAATGCCAGGCTGGATGATTCAAAAACCAGAATTAAGGTTGTCCATAGAGATAGCAACAATCTCAGAAATGTAGATGATACCACTCTGATGGCAGAAAGTGAAGAAGAATTAGGAAATCTCTTGATGATGACGAAAAGAGGAGAGTATAAGAGCTGATCTGAAGCTTAATATCAAAAAAACTAAAATTTTGGCAACTGGTCCCATAACTTCTTGCCAAATAGAGGGAGAAGAAATGGAAGAAGTGCCAGATTTTTATATTCTTGGGCTCAAAGATCACTGCAGATGGCAACTGCCTCCATGAAATTGAAAGATGTTTGCTCCTTGAAAGGAAGACTGTGGCAAATCTGGACACAATACTAAAAAGCAGAGATATCACCTTGACAACAAAGGTTTATGTAGTCAAAGCTAGGGTTTTTTCAGTAGCAATGTATGTGAGCATTGGACTATAAGAAAAACTGAGCACCACAGAATCAACACTTACAAACTGTGGTACTGGAGAAGACTTTTGAGAGTGCATTGGACAGTAAGGAGATTATATCAGGCAAAACTTAAATTAATTCAGGCTATTCATTGAAAGGTCAAATATTGAAACTGAAACTTAAATATTTTGACTATGTAATGAGATGATACTCATTAGAAAAAGTCCTGATGTTGGGAAAGATTGAAGGCAAAAAGGAAAGGGGACAACAGAGGATGAAATGAACATGAACTTGGATAGACTTTGGGAGGTAGTGGAGGATAGAAAGTTGGATTGTGCTATGATCTGTGGGTCACAGAGTCAGACTCAACAACAAACACAATATTCTGGAGGTTAGATGTAATGACCAGGTGAAATTGTTTCTGCTGCCCCTAAAGTCAGTTTCAACACTACACCACACTAGTTAAATATGGTGGTCAAGGAAGGCTGTTAATTACATAGGAAGTGAAGACTTTTGTTATCCACCTATTCAGATCAGAATTTGGAGGGAAAAAAATGTTGAGTGCAAAGAACCATACTCAAATACTGATCCTTTCCAATGATTAGAGCTGGACAAGACATGACTCTCTTACATCTCCTTAAAAACCCAATACCATGCAAGAGGTGCTTGACATAATATGCATTTTCCACATCCACCTTAGATTTTTATAGTTCATAGGATCATCGATTTAGACTCACAAGGTCCATCTAAAAGTCTTCTAAGTCAACCTCCTCATTTTACAGATGAGAAAACTAAGGCCCAGAGAGATTGCGTGTCTTCCCCATGGTCAAACAGCTAGCAAATATCAGAGACCAGGGTGGGCCCAGGTTTTTCTGCTTTCAAGGCCAGCATCCTATCCACCCTTCCAGTTTTAATCTTGGAAATTCTGCCCAAAGAATATTTTACCAATAAGTCCTTAGATGTGTCAGTATTTGAGGATCAATTGTTTCATCCCTATATTCCCTTCATTGACATAATTTGCAATCCATTAATGATTTAAGAATTGATTTTGGGGGTTCCTGTGGCCCCACACTTAGTGGCAACTTGTGAAAAGTATCTCCAAACTTATCTAGGTCAGTCTTTGGGCAGTAGTCATATAGTTTGTATCAAGGGTCAAACTCTAAAACTTTCCAGCTCAGCAGGCCAGTGCCTGGCAAATAGTAAATGCTTAGTAAATGATAATTAATTAATTAGAATCTACCAGAGCTTTCACTGTCCAAAACAAAGAGTCACCTCTAAGTAATAACAAGACAAGAACAAATCTTTGGTGAAAGAGTAAATTCATTAGCAATGGATGGACATAAAAATTCTCTCTCATTTGGAATTCAAACCTGGTGGCTCTATGCATCTCTGTGTCTAAATCTTACCCCCCAAAAATGCAGACTTGAAAACAATAATAAGGCTATTTGTTTTGAATGTAAAATGCATAGACTGTACTTTTGTCTTCTTTCCCTCTGTTTCGCCTTTTCAATGACTTCTATGTTTTCTTTAGGAACAGACTCGATCAGGTCACTCAGCTCCACCAGCCGAGACTCTACTTTGACCAACTTTTGAACTGGGTTGAGGTTGGCCACATCCACTTCTCCGATGCAGACCTTGTACACTTGGTTGACTTTTCTACTTAGGGAATCTATCAGTCTTTCCTAAGTTTGAAAAGAAAGGGGTGACAGAAAGCATATCAATGAAACATCATGTTACTAATTAGTAAATACATATTAAATTGCTTGAGCATTTGACTGACGGCAGAAACCTTCCAACTTGTATTCCCCATTGGAATATAAACTCATTGAGGGCAGGCCGTGTCATTTTGTCTTTGTATCCTTAAGGTCTTAGCATAGTACCTGGCACATAGTAGGTGCTTAATCAATACTTGTGGAATTCATTTGAATCTGATACAATGAAATTTCAGCACAAAAAAATCTGAATTACCTCCTTAACTCTTGTAGAAATGGAGTTTAATCGATTTCATAATTAAAGACGTGATTTCTATGGTAACAAGCTGGATTATTCTCAATCATGGCTTGAAAAGTAAAAAAGAGATGACAGCAATTGAAGGATATTTTGCACAAAAATATTGAACCAAGATGCTCTGATTCCAGAGTTTGAACTTTACTTGGTAAAGTTGTTGGGGTAAAATGGAAAATTTGACTCAGATTTTGGAAAATCTCTGATTCCAAAACAAGTTCTCTTTCCAATACATCATGAGAGCCTCCAACTGAAAAAATCTGGAATCATAAAGATTTTTTAAAAAAACAATA
>JAQQSK010013051.1:0-11628 GCA_028658325.1 Potorous gilbertii | reverse complement strand
AATAACAGTTTTACTGACATCTCTTATTTTTATATCACCAAATATATTTTCAAATATATCTCTCTTTTCTTTTTCAAATTTATCTCTCTTATCTCTTTCCCAGAGAGTTAACCCTTGTGATAATGAGACAGAGAGAGATAGAGATAGAGACAGACAGAGAGAAGTGGAGACAGAGACACACAGAGCCACAAAGAGGGGGAAGGGAGAGGGAGGGAGGGAGGGAGAGAGAGAGAGAGAGAGAGAGAGAGAGAGAGAGAGAGAGAGAGAGAGAGAGAGAGAGAGAGAGAGAGAGAGAGAGAGAGAGAGAGGAGGCAGTTCTAAAAACTCATCAACACATCAACTGAGTCTGACAGTGTACTTATAGTCCCCATCTCTGCAAAGAAGGGAGGGAGGTACATTTTAAAAATTCTTTTTATGGCCAAGGTTGATCTTTAGGATTACAAAATGCTCAGTTTCATTTCTGTTGCTTTTCTTTCTGTTTACATTATTGTGGTTACAATACATTCTTTTCTTGTCTTTGCTTACATAGGGCATAGACTTCAAAAATTAGAAATAGATTTAATTTTCCCATCATTTACATTTCCCACTTCTCCTTCCCAGAAAGCCATTTCTTATATAGTAAAGAATTAAAAAAAAGAAAAAATGTTCAGTGAAATTAACCAGCATGTTGAAAGAGTCTGCTATCATATGCCAAGTTATACCCCTCCTTCCTCCTCAGTCAATAAATAAACATGTATTAAGCCCCTATCAGCCATTAAGTGCAAAAAGAGGGGGAGGTGTCAGAGGAGATTAAGTCTATACGTCACCTCCTATCCAAGACCTATCTGGATTTCTTCTAGTTACTAATGCCTCTCCCTTTTATTTTATATTTAATTATCTATATCTATATTGTTTTCCTTCAAATAGACTAAACACCTTGAGGGCAGAGATTGACATGTTTTTATGTTTATATCTCTAGCACTTGGGGAAAGAGTAGACGTCTACTATGATAATGAAGGACCCAGTCTCGAAATCAAGAAAGCTTGCGTTCAAGTCTTTCCTATGACACATTTGTAACCCTGGGCAAGTCACTTTACTTAGTGATCTAGCCAGAAGTGTCTTCCCTCCCCTCATAGCCCTGCCAACACTTGGCCTATGCAGAACTTTTTTTTTTGTAAATACATGGCCAGTAGACTAGTCAGGGACTCATCCAGGGGGTCTTACGGTAAGGCTGATGTTAAAGGAATGTATTGCATATGGAGGGGGGACAGAGGCAGAGGGTCAGTGATGCTGAACCCACAGCAGTCCTAGTATCAAAAGGGCCTCTGGTTAGAGATTTTCTGCTCCTTCCATGCCCTGACTGGAGGGGACACTGCGAGGGCAGGTAGAACCTCCAAGGACTAAGGTCCTTCAATACTCCCACCCCTCACCGTGGGGAGACTTCTTTGATGCACTGAAGCCCCAGTGGGGCAGACAGAGAGGGTGTATAACTGTGTTAGTCACTCAGGGACTGGGTCCAAGATCAGAGTACATGGCCTTTAATGAGGAGGAGGAGGGAGGAAGGAATCCAGTCATTCTCAGTGTCTGATTTTGGGACCAGCTCAGCTCAGGAGTGTCTTCTTCATTTAGTCGGTGAACACTGGTGGCTGCTTCCAAGGCTCATTCAATCAGGTAATCTAATCATGCTGTCCATGTACTTTTCAGGGGTGTACACATTGGCAATCAGGTTGATGCACGTATTGCCATAGCTAGCTCAGTGTTTGGGAGGCTCCAAAGAAAAGTTTGGGAGAGAAGAGGTATTAGACTGACTACCAAACTGAAGGTCTACGGAGCCGTTGTGCTGATATCATTGTTGTATGCCTGTGAAACATGGACAGGCTACCAGCACCATGTCAGGAAACTGAATCACTTCCATTTGAACTGTCTTAGAGGATCACCTGGCAGGATAAGGAACCAGACACTGAAGTCCTTGCTCAAGTTGAACTGCCAAGTATTCAAACTATGCTTCAGAGAGCACAACTCGAATGGGCTGGCCAGGTTGTTCGAATGCAAAATGTATGCAAGCCAAAAAAAACTATTTTATGGAGAACTTGCATGGAGCAGGAGATCATATGTGGGTCAGAAGAAGTGATATAAGGACACTTTCAAGGTCTCTCTCAAGAACTTTGGATTTGATTGTGCAACATAGGAGACACTGGCACAGGACTGCTCAGCATGGTGTGCCCACATCAGAAAGGGTGCTGTGCTCTATGAGCAAAGCAGAATTGAGACAGTACAAAGTAAACGTAGGATGTTTCAATTCTGCTTTGCTCATAGAGCACAGCACTTTTTCTGATGTGGGCACTATCTGTGCTCAACTGATGGCAGAGCATTCCCAAGCTTGTATTGGTCTGATCAGCCACAGTCAGACATAAACTTCACTTTATCATGGTGATGTCATTTTGATCCACTTTGAAAACCAAGGACAACAACCAACCAACCATGGCTGCCAAGGTGATTTTTCTCAGAGCTGGACTGTATCACCCTACCCTGCTCAGTAAGATCCCTATTATGTCTAGAATTGAATATAAACACCTGTGCTTGTCATTTAAAGATCTTCACAACCTCCCCCCTCACTACTTTTCCAGTCTTGTTACACCTGACTCTACTAAACATTCTAGGTTCCAGCAACATTAGCCTACTGACTTTTCTGGGGATACAGTATTCTGTCTTCTATTGCTTTGCTCAGACTGCACTGGGAATGCTTTGTTCCCTCACCTCTGCCTTAGTTTTCCTAACTTTTATTTTTCAATTGAGTGGTGAAATTGCAGATAATTTAAAAAATGATTTTATTTATTTATTTTTAGTTTTCAACATTCAATTTCATAAGATTTTAAGTTATAAACTTTCTCCCCATCTCTCCCCTACTACTACCCCAAGATGGTGCATAATTTGATATAGGCTCTACACATACACTCATATTAAACTTATTTTTACATTAGTTATATTATAAAGAAGAATTAGTTTCCCTAACATTTTTAAGACACAGTTTAAATCCCACTTTCTACAGGAAGTCTTTCCTGGTCACCCCTCCCCCCACATCTGCTAATGACTTTCTCATAATACTTTCATTCTACTGGGTATGTATTGTATATCCACTTGGTTGTTCGCATGTTCTCTCTCCCAAACTCCTTGATGGCAGGGATTGTTTTTTGCCCCTCTTTGTATTCTTAGATCTTAACACAATGCCTGGCACACAGTAAGTGCTTAATCAATGCTTGTTGATTTGTTTTCTTAGAAAGATGGGATGGGAATAGACAATGACACAACCACTGTAGACCACTGGCAACATGTTTATCAGCAGAAAGACACATTTCCCTACGGAAGATGGATGATGTTGGGGACAGATTCAGCCTGGCCAAACACCCAGTTGATCAACTGAGTAGTATCACCATCTTTGTTGGGGTTTTCAGTGGCCTTGATGTTGACTTAGGCTGTGGGCAGATGAATCACATGAGACTGCAGAGCAGGATAACACCATAGCCATATAAGAGACAATGGAACCTTTGGCCAGGTGGTACTTCTGGATGCTGGATATCTTATCTAGATGTCTGAGCAAATTGTGGACAAAGTTCCTCTCCAAGAGTCACTGCCTCAAGCTGTCTGTGATTTCTGGGAACAAGAAGGAAGGGGAAGAAGAGGCGTATGCCTGAGCTTGGGGCCATCATCTCACTGTACCTGAGATGACTAGCTAAGACTGTAGATTTCAGAGAAGACACTGACCTGCATTGAGAGAGTTTCTTTATTTGGAAGTACCTTCTACAAAAGAAATCATTAGTTCAGTCTCTCCCATGCCTGTGTCTGGCCCAGAGAAGTCACTTAATACATGCAGGCTGAAATAAATTAACTTTCAGGATATTGGGTGTACAGTTATTTTTGCCTGTTCATTTTATCTTGGTCTTCTTGCTTGTTACAAAGCAGGTTATTAGGCACATGGGGCCAGCAGTGGACCAACAGTGTGTATCTCTGTAAGATGGCTCCTGGGCAAGGTAGTAAATGGTGGCATCCTGAGGTCAACATCTGCCTTTTTTTTTCTGCTTCCATCTGTGCTCACAAGGCTGCAGTCATCACCCTGTAGAGGCATCTTCCCAGTCAGAAAGTCTTGAACCCCTTGCTGTTCCGGGGTGTAGAGGTCAAGTGCTGAACTTGTTTGTTTGCCAGAGGTGATTTTCTTGGAAATATGCCAGCTGAAGTCAGGAGCCAGGAAGGCCAGGATCGGGCTGTTCCTAGGAGGGAGAGAAGAGGCGGTGGGGGATGGAGGAAACCAGGGACGTCATCTCCATTTCAGGAGAGCCGCTTGTAACCCTCCCTGTTCTCCAGAGCTGAAAACCAGCTGCCTTTCCTAACCCTGCTCTTCCTGATGAGGTTAATAATAACTTTGACTGCATATGTACGGCATTAGCTCTCATGGTAACATGCAAATCCCCCAAAGAGCAGTCTAGCTTTGAGGAGGCAAACTTCCTTAATGGGCCAGGCAAAGAGCCAGCTCTTACCAGCTGCTGCGGTCTGATGTACAATTTTTGGTTAAGTGAATAATTTATCATGGATATTATCTGTAGTGTAGCACATCCCAACGGTTTGTAAGGTTGCACATATGGTCCCAGGGATGCCGGAACGTGGCCATATGCTCCAAGGCCCATTACCACTTCAAATTCCCGCAAGATCTTTCCTGGGCAAAGGATGTTGGGAGATGGGATTGGGGGAAGGGTGTAGGGTAGGTGAGGAAGGAATGCTGGGTGGAAGGTTTGAGGTCCAGGTCGGCTTCTAGGAGCCTCCCTCAGAGAAGATTCTGTCTCTGAGGTCCTTCTATTGGGCCCTGGAGAGGAGATGGGTCATTATTTTAAAAACTATGGCCTAGGATGACAGATTTTGTGTTGAAAATGACTTTTGCAATCACAGCGTGATTGGTAGAGAACTGGAAGGAAGTTCAGAGGCCCTCAAGTCTACCCATCACTTTACAAATGAGGAAACTGAGGCCCAGCAAGGTAACAGAGTAACAGAACTGAGATTGGAATCCAGGACCTCTGAATCTTCAGTCAGTCCAACCATCTTTCTGCTTCACTAAGATTACAAAATAAGGGCAGTTAGGTATTGCAATAGATTGGGCAGTGGACATGGAGTTAGGAAGACCTCAGTTCAAATCTTATATCAGACCCTAGCTGAAAGACCTTGGATAAGTCATTTAACCTCTTTTGCTTCAGTTTCCTCAACTGTAAAACAGAGATAACTGTAGTGTACACCTACCTGCTGGGTTTGTTGTGAGATTCAAGTGACATAATACATGTAAAGCATTTTGTAAACCTTGTGCTGCTGTTCAGTTATTTCGGTCATATCTAACTCTTTGTGACCCCGTTTGGGATTTTCTTGGCAAAGATACTGGAACGGTTTGCTATCATAAACTTTATAATACCCCAGAAATGTTAGATCCATTATCAATAACAACAGCATCTGAAATTTACCTCAGGCTTCAGTGTTTGCAAAATATTTAACATATGTTAATTCAATGAAGTCTCAAAGTGACACATGGGATGTCAATATCTCCACTTTATGGTGAGGAAATTGAGACAAGCAGAGGTTAAGTGACTTGCTCAGAGTTACAAGACTCCTGTCTGAGGCAGGATTCGAACACAGATCTTCTTAACTCCAAGTACTCTATCAATCATGTGCATTCAGAGAGTTAGTTTCCCCAGCCCCTTTCTCCTCATTCCCTCCATCCATAAGTCATGGGCTACCAACCTCAGAGACTGGAGAGCTAGAAAGGCCCTTAGAGATCATTGAGTCCTACACCTCAATTCTATAACTGACGAAACTCAGGAGACCCAGGCAGTGTCAATGACATGTTCAAGGTCACACAGTAATAGGGATTCTAGCCCAGATCTTCTGACTCCAGATTCAATCATCTTTTCACTACTTCATTAGAGTAGCAGTTCCTTGAGAGCAGGGGCTGGTGTTTTTTTCCTTTTTCCTTTGCATTCCTAGCACTTAGCACATAGTAGGTGCTTAATAATTTACTGACTGTACTTTCTACTTTATCAACCATCTAGTTTAAACTCCTTTAGATGAGGAAATTGAGTCCAGAGAGGGAAGGAGATCCTATGCATTTCCCCCAGGAAGTAAGTGCTGGCGGTAAGGTTTGAACTCAGCTTCTCTTTAATCCCAGGACTTTTTGTGTTGATTTTTGGAGCACCAATGATGAAACCTGATTCCCCCCTCCTGACACACAGGGTACAGAATGCAATAGACATTTTTGGACATGATCAATGCAGAACTTGACTGTGCATATTTATCAAGAATTTATAGTATTAGACGTTTTTCCCCAGTAAAAAGGAGGGAGTAAAAGGTGGAAGAGAAGAAAACACATGCTTGTTAATTAAAAAATAATTTAAAAAAAGGAAAAAAATGGCCCTCCAGTGGTCTTTCCATTGGCTATGCTGCCCAGTGGCTTTACTAGGTTGGCTCTTCCAAGAGTGTTCTTCCCTCATCTCACCACCAGATTATTTGAGGGCATTCATCTGCTGGGCATCCATTCAGCTGGTCTCCATTGTGGGGTCAGTATCTTAATCTCCTAAGTCTAAAGCTGGAAGGTACCTAAGATGCCATCTAGTTTAATGCTCCTCATTATACAGATGAAGAAACTTAGCCCCAGTGATGTGAGGTGATTTGTCCAGGGTCACACAGGCACCAAGTGGCAAAACCAAAATTAGAACCCAGGTCCACTGACTCCCAACCCCAAGGCTCCAGCTTCCTCCCTGGGACTTTCATCATCCTCTTTATAAGTTGGGCTGATTCTGCAAGATATTTTTGTCCTTCCTTGGCTAGCTTGCAGGCCTGACCAGCTGCCTCCAGAAATCTTTGCTTCCCCCCTCTCCTCCCAGTTCATTAATTCTGTGGAGGTGTTACTGTTCCGCCTGTCTGCTGCCCAGCTGCCATCCTACTCCTGCCCTGGCAGGCGAGTGGGTGGGCTCCGGCATGCTGGTTTCCAGGACCAGAGGGAGGAGACAGCCATACCAATGTACAAAGCGATCTCCATCTGCCAGTTCAGAACCCCCAGTGTGCCTCTGGCAGCCTGATCCTGTCCACCTCACCCAGTCCCACAGCTGGAGAAAGACTTTCAGAATCTCAGGGTGGGAAGGAATGAGCCCCAGAGGCTCCTGAAATTTGAGGATTTTCCCCCTCATTCTTCCTACCCTGGTGGGGTGAGATGCCATGGGACTGTTCTAATAAACTATCCCTGGAGGCCTCCCATTGTCTGTCATTGAGACCCAAGCTGTCATGGTGACTGAGATAATCCAGGTTACTTTGGTGACTTTGGTTGAAGTATCTCACAAGTCCTCAGAGTCAGGCCATCCTTGAATGACACTGTTGGAAAGGATCGGAGAAGCCCAGCTTTAAAGCAGGAAAAGACTTTACAAATCACAGAGTTCACTTTCCTCAAATTATAGATAGGGATACAGAGGATCTTACCCTGAGTCACACAGTTAACTAGTAAGAATCTGAGCTAGAATTCAAACCAAGTCCTCTCCACTTGCAGCTGCTAGGTGGTGCCAAAGTGCACAGAGCTCTGGCCTTGGAGTCAGGAGTACTAATCTTGATGAGTTCAAATCTGTCCTCAGACACTTCCTAGCTGTGTGACCCTAGGCAAGCCACTTAACCCTATTTATCTCAGTTTCTTCTTCTATAAAATGAGCTGGAGAAGGAATAGCAAACTGCTTCAGTATCTCTGCTAAGAAAACCTCAAATGGGGTCACAGAGAATCAGACACAACTGAACAGCTCAGACTTAACAACAACCTCTTGACCACAAGACCAACAATCCAGCGTACCTTGTACTGTCCAACCTGCATCTGACTAAAGATCCCTTCTGTAACCTATATCAGAACCCAGATTTAGAGCTTGAAGGGGCCTTTGAGTTCAACCCCTTTCATTTACTTACATTTATCTATTTGTATATTTTACAAATGAGGGACCTGAGGTATAGGGTGATTTGAACACAGGATTTGAACGTAGATTCTCCCAACTTTAAGTCCAGCATTCCATCTATAGGACATATTGCTTTCCAAGTCACCATCCAGCCTCCTTCCCCCTGACTGTAGGAAAAATAAGGGACATTTCTGTCATTTTTTAAAGTTTATAAAACAGTTTACATGTATTTGAGCCTTACAATGCTATAAAATAATTACCGCAGATCTTATTCCCATTTTACAGATAAGCACATGGGCATAAAGAGTTGAAAAAAGGAGGAAGTGGATAAGGACCTAGGTTTGGATCCTGCCCTGGACATTTAATACCTTTGTGACTTTGGACAAGTTACTTGAAATAACCCAGAACTCAGTTTCCTCATCTGTAAAATGACAGAGTTGAACAAGCTGACCCTCTGAGGTCCCTTCCAACTCTCTATCTACAGTGGTGAGGAAACTAAGCCTCAAGGCCACATGTGGCCCTCTAGGTACTCGAGTGCGAAATGACAGTTTGGATTCACTCAAAGGGCCACCTTTGGGGTGGTTCTCCACCCCTGGCTATGCTCTTAGGATCTGTTGACTTCCCTTGGCCTCAGTATCTTTATGGGGAAAGTGAGGAGGTTGGATTAGGTAGTTTCTGAGGTTCCTTTCAACTCACAGTAGAAGATCCTATAACTTTTCCTGTAAGCCAGAAAGTTCCAGAAGCAGAATTTGAACTCAGGTGATAGGAACGTAACTTTATATTTATTCATAGGCCACCTAATCCAAACCCCTTATTTTACAGATGAGAAATCAGAGACCTAGAAAACTGAGTGACTTATCTGAAGTCACATCCATAGTAAGTGTTAAAGGCAGTATTTGAACATAGGTCCCTCCTGAAAATAAATCTGGGATTTGTTCCACAACCCTGCTACTGCTTTCCACCAAAGAAGACATTTGAAGAAGAGAGGGAAGCCCCCAAACATGCAAATGTACATACATACATATGTATATCTATATCTATCTCTATCTTTCTCTATCTATCTATCTATCTATCTATCTATCTATCTATCTACTTCTATATGTATTTATGCTCAGAGAAGTTCATCAATATAGTACATCAATTTCACGATGGCATGTTTGCCTGGGTTCTGGATAGTGGACAATGCTCTTGTGCCTTCCCAGTCACCAATGAAGTGAAACACAGCTGAGTGCTTGCTCCCATGCTTTTTAGCATAATGTTTTCAGCCATGTTGTCAAATGCTTTCAGTGGATGAACACAGCATTAAGGTCAACTATCATACTGATGGCAAATTCTTCAATTTGAAAAGGCTCCAAGCCAAGACCAAAGTGGAGTGAGTGTTGGTGCATGATTTTCTGTTTGCAGATGCACTCAATGCAGTCTCTGAAGCCGAGATGCAACAAAGCATGGATCAATTCTCTGCTGCCTGTGCTAATTTTGGCCTAGTAATTAACACCAAAAAAACCATAAGTGCTCCATCAGCCACCACCACACCATCCATATGTGGAACCATTGGTTACAACAAATGGAGAAGCTTTTAATACTGTGGATAAGTTCACTCACCTTGGTAGTGTGTACTTTCCAGGGATTGACAATGAGGTTGGCGCACACGTTGCCAGAGCTAGCTCAGTGTTTGGGAGGCTCCAAAGAAAAGTTTGGGAGAGAAGAGGTATTAGACTGACTACCAAACTGAAGGTCTACAGAGCTGTTATGCTGACCTCATTATCGTATGCCTGTCAAACATGGACAGTCTACCAGAGCCATGCCAGGAAACTGAATCGTTTCCACTTGGACTATCTTAGGAAGAGTCTGAGGATCACCTGGCAGGGTAAGGTACCAGACACTGAAGTCCTTGCTCAAGCTGAACTACCAAGCATCCAAGCTGTTTCAGAGAGGGCAACTCCAATGGACTGGCCACGTTGTTTGATTGCACAATGTATGTTTGCCAAAAGACTATTTTATGGAGAACTCGCATGGAGCAGGAGATCACATGGGGGTCAGAAGAAGTGATACAGGGACACTCTCAAGGTCTTTCTCAAGAACTTTGGATTTGACAGTGTAACATGGGAGACACTGGCACAGGACCATGCAACATGGCATGCCCACATCAGGAAGGGTACTGTACTCTATGAGCAAAGCAGAATTGAGACAGCACAAACTGAAAGCAGGATGTGCAAATTTGGGATATCCACCTCAAATATTCTCACGAACTATCTGTGCCCAACCTATGGTAGAGCATTTCGAACTTGTATTGTTCTGATCAGTTACAGTTGAACATGTTGAAATTTGAGTTTATCATGGTGATGTCATTTTGGTCCTCTAAGGACAGCAACCAACCAACCAGTCTTTTTATCTATAACTATATCTGCTTATCTATCATCTATTTATCTATAGCTATCTATCTATGTATCTATTTTCTATCTATATTTATCTCTATCTACCTATATCTATCTCTATTATCTATATCTATATATCATCTATCCATCCATCCATCCATCCATCTATCTACCTGTCTATCTACTTACTATCTATCCATCTCTCTATCTATAGAAAGAGCATGTAGCTTCTGAACTCTATTCAACAAGCTTTCAATAAGACTTCTTAACAATTCTCAAAGCACGTTTCCTTCCACCCCTTCTTCCAGTTTTCCAATAACCTTGTTGGGTATTCAAGGTAAGGATCACTGCTCCCATTTTACTGAGGAGGAAACTGAACCCCAAAGGGGAAGTGACTTACACCAAGCCACCAGTGTAGACAGAGGCTTGACTTCCAGGCTTTTCTCTGCTCACTGTTACCTCTCATGAGGTGAGAAGCAAAGCCAGAGGGGGCTGTCCAACCTGATCTGACCTATTGCATAGGCTGCACAGATGCTATTAATTAAAATAGGGCAAAAAGAGGCTGCGCTCAAAGTTCAAGCTAATGACTAGCTGTCAGCATCATCTAGGGCGATGAATGAAAGGGCCGCATCACTTTGGAAATAAAACCCTTCAGCCCCGCCAGCCCTCATTTCCAGCATGACCCTCACTCTCCTTGTCTGTAAAAACACAAGACATTTGTTGTGGTATGGGATCTCAGATAATGGGAAGGATTCATTCCAGAGAAAGGCCAAGTGTGACCTCTAGTGGTCAGATAGGAGAACTGCTGCTGCCCACTAGGCGAGAGAGAGAGAGAGAGAGAGAGAGAGAGAGGGAGCAACATTCCATGGGTCCTTGGATTATTAGCCTTTGAGAGATCTCAAGGTAAAACTATAGGTCTCCCCTGAAAGACTCCAGGGATGCCTCAGCTTTACCTCTCAGATAAACTGAGTCCACCTCTCCCCTCTCATTCCCAATCCATGTTATCTCTCTGAGGTCTCATTCTCCTCTTTCCACCAGCTAGGAGTCCTATGTTCCAGCATAATCATGTTTAACAGACTCCAAGAGGAGATGGATATGGGGGTGAGAGGGGGTGCGTGGAGACAGGCATCAATTAGCATTCATTAAACACAGATTATGTACCAGGCACTGTGCCAAGGACTGAGAATATAAAGGAAAAATGAAAACAGGCTCTACCCTCGAGGAGCTTAATTCAAATATGGGGGGAAGGGAGAAACATGTATGTGTGTGTGTGTGTGTGTGTGTGTGTGTGTGTATATATATATATATATATATGT
>JAQQSK010013050.1:0-11628 GCA_028658325.1 Potorous gilbertii | reverse complement strand
CACTGTTCCAGAATTTGTCAGGAGTTCTTTTTACAGGAAATCTATGGGCTGTGGGTTCGGACCTAGCATAGGTGAGTCTTTTTACTCCGCCATCTTGGCTCCGCCCCCTGTAGATATGTTTTTTGTATCCACATATACTTGTTCATGATGAATTGCGATTTATTTTGGATAATCAGTAAAAAATGTCAGTTTCATTAACTGTATGTACACAACTAGATATACTAATGGTAGACAAAGACACATGAAAAAGTGGAATCCACTAATAAGTAAGTTGTAGTCCTTTTTGACTAATAGTTACAATGTCTTCCTCCATTGCAAATAGAAAATATGATTGCTTTGAATTGCTTTGCCTTCTACTCCATGGAAAAAAGTGTTGGACTAGTGAAATGATATTTTTATTTTATTTTTTTTTAAATTTTTTTTGAGGAGTCAACAATTACTTTAATCAAGCATGTGTATCATTCACTTAGTTCAGGGGGAAAAGTCAGCACCCTGAATTTCAGAGAAAATACAGAGATCAAAATCAACAGACTTGACTTTCAACTTTCTAACATAAGCCATAGATAGATCAACAAAGCGATCCAACAGTCTGACCATTACATACATACATACATAGTTAACAGAGAGAGAAGCACCAACATCTGAGTTTTCAAAGTCGGGGGCTCCTGAGTGGCTTCCCAGAGTCTATTCTGGCCCAACAAATACTTCCAATCATTAAGCCCCCAAGTAAAATGAGTACTTTTGCATGTTTCAGAGTCAGAGGGCATCACAACCCTTGAGAACCAGTGCCTCAAAGGTGTGAGCCTTCCTTCAGATCTTCCCTAATCAAACTCCCCTTAATGGTCAGGTCCATCAGGGAAGATCTTCTTGTTAAGAAGCAAAATTATATTAAGAATAAGCAAAAATCCATTATCAAATGCCTTCTCGGGGAGGGGCCAGGGGAAGGAGAAGAGACCATTTAAAACTCAAATTTTTTTTAAAATTAATTTTATTTATTTTTAGTGTTCTACAATCACTACCATATAACTTAGATTTCCAACCCCCCCAACCCCCCTCCCCGAGGCTGCATACAATCTTATATGGGTTCTACACATACATTCCTATTAAATACATTTTCACCATAGTTATGCTTTGTAGAAGAATTAAAATGAATGGAAGAAATCATAAAAAACCGAAACGTAGTATACACACAAAAAAATGATCTGCTATATTCTGCAGTTGAATTCTATAGCTCTTTCTCTGGTTGTGGAAGGCATTTTGCTTTAGATGGGAATTTTTTTTTTTAAGTCCTTGCATTGCTATGAAGATCCAAGTCTACCAGAAAAAACTCTTGCACACTGTGGTTGTTGCTATGCATAGAATTCTCCTGGTTCTGCTCCTTTCCCTCAGCACCAGGTCATAGAAGTCTTTCCAGGCCTCTCTGAAGTCTTCCTGTTCATCATTTCTTACAGTGCAATAGTGTTCCACTGCATTCATATACTATAATTTATTCAGCCATTCCCCACTTGATGGGCATCCCCTTGACTTCCAGTTCTTGGCCACCACAAGGAGTGAAATGGTATTTTTAACAAAATATTCAATTTAGCTGCTGAATCAAGAATTGAACACACCTGGTGGGTTGGATATAAGGCTGGCAATAATTTCATACCTGTTAACGTTAAAAAAAATCAAGCTATCCATATAACTTGAATGGCACTACCTTGAGAACACAAAAGAAGAATCAAAGGTCTCGTGTGCTGGTTGGTAGGATGGTGTTCGAGAAGGCTTCTTCTGCAGTTGAAGAGCTGGATGTGTCTTTTGGGTCGGAAACCAGTGATAACCGTTCTCGATAACTATTTTACTCCGATGGGAGAGATAGGAGGGAGAGAATTTTAAGAATGGTTGAGGCTTGTACCACAGTGATACTCTGGAAAGAAATGGGTTTGACTACAATGGGAGTAGTGACATCGCCTGAAGATGTTCTGGTGTAAGAGTTATTGGGCCACGAGACAAAGAGCACTTTGTTGCGGAGCACGTACTGTTTGAGGAAGAGATTTTTGGTTTGGCATTATGAAAAGTCATAGCAAGTCTAGAGAACTGCTGCAGGAACTGCACCCTGCGAGAATGCCTTAGTTTTCTATTAGAGTGGCTGAAATGGTGTCACAGATTTTTTAAAATTCAAAGCAACTTTAGCGTTCACCTAGTTTAACTCATAAATTAAGGAAGTTTCCATTATAACATAAATGTTAATTGATCATTTTGCCTCTGCTTGGAGACATCAAATGAAAAGCACATCACTTCCTGAGGCAGTCCAAAGCATTTTTTTTTTTAACTAATTTCTAGTTAAATTTGCCCCTCACACCTTCCTTTCTTAGTCATTACTCTGGAGTTAACCAGAAGACATCTAATTCATTTTCCACGTGTCTGTCTCTTCAGATACTTGAGCATAAACTGTGTCCCTTTGAATCTTCTCCAGACTATTTCCTCTGACACAGACTCAAGGCCCTTTACCATCTTGGTTTCCTTCCTTTTATAGCTAACATATAGTGCTTACTATGTGCCAGACACTGTGCTAAGTGCTTACACTTATTATTTCATTTGATCTTTACCATAACCCTGGGAAGTAGGTGCTGTGAAGTAGGTCCCTGTTTTACAGATACAGAAACTCAGGCAAAGAGATTTAAGTGACTTGTCCAGGGTCATGCAGCGTTAAGTGTCTGAGATCAGATTTAAACTCAGGTCTTCCTTACCCCGGGCTCAGTGCTCTATCCACTATACTACCTAGTTACTCCTGGCCCAGTCTTCTGTTAATTATTGTCTTTAAATTGTCATGCTCGATCAACTTTGATAGACTTGACGCTCTACAGCAATACAGTGATCTAAGACAAGTCAAAAGACTTGTGATAAAAAAAATGCTATCCACATCCAGAGAAAGAACTATGGAGTCTGAATGCAGATCAAAGCATACTGTTTTCACTTTTTTTAAAATTTCTCATGGTTTTTCCCTTTTGTTCTGATTCTTCTTTCACAACATGACTAATATGAAAATATGTTTATGATTGTATATGTATAGCTTATATAAGATTGCTTGTCTTGTTAGGGAACAGGGAGGGGGAAGGATGGAGTGAGAAGAAATTTGGAACTCAAAATCTTACAAAGGTGAAAAACAATAATAATAATTTTTAAAAAACCCAAAACTAAGCCATGGTATTGTGGATGTGGTCTGATCATGACTGAGGATGAAGGAACTCTCATCTTATCCCTGAAAGCCGTATCTCTTCAAGCACTTCAAAATCAGGTCTACATTTTTATTTGCCTCATCACACTGTTGGCTTGATTCATACTGAACTTGCTATCCACTAAAACCCCCATACCCTTTTCAGGCACATTACTGTCTAATCATGCCATCCCCATTCTGTACTTTGCAGGAAGGTTGATTTTTTGGAATCCAAGTTAAAGAGTTTACTTCTACCTCTAATTTCATCCTTCTGTTCAGCCCAACGCTCTAGCCTGTTAAGTTCTTTTTGGATCTTATTTTCTGTCATCTAGTTCTCTCCTTTCATCCTGATGCTATTACTTGCATTTTTGTGTTGTCTGCAAATCTAATGAGCATGCCATATATGCTTTTATTATTCAGGTCTTTGATAAAAATATTCAGTAGCACAGGGCCAAGCACAGATCTTTGGGGTATTTGTGCCAAGTTGACATTTAACCATTTAACTGTAATTGTGTGCTAGGCACTGGAGATACGAAACCAAAAATGAAATAGGCATTGCCATTTATATGATTCCCCTGATAAAAAAATTAAAAATAAAGTAAGATTAGGCATAACTTTTTCTTCATGAAGTTATGATGGTTCTTTATATTCACCATTTCCTTTTCTAGTTGTAAGTAATTACCTTTTTAATGATCCATTTTACGGTAGGAATAGGAAGGAGAGAAGGTGGATTTTTATTTGGAAAAAAAACAGTCCAAAATTTTTACAAAAATTCAAGTTAATCTCATTGATCTATAATTTGAAGATTCTTCTCTTCCCTTTTTAAGATACCTAGACAGTATTTGTCTGTAGTCCTGTGGTGTAACTTTACTAGTTTCTGTATCTTTCAAATGTTACTCCCAATACCTTAGCAATGATATTTGCCAGTTTGTTCTGTACCAATGGATTATGGTTTGTCCAGAGCAGGTGACATGAATTCACCACTTTTACTGTCTTCTTACTCTGAGTATCAACTCCCAGTTAGCCACTTTTCTGTCATTTCAAGTGCAAAGGTCATTTTTCTTGACAGAGAAAACAGAAAAAAGAAAATTGAGCATCTCTGCTGTTTCTCTTGTCAGTTTTCTTCTAAACTCTTCCTTAAGTTAATTAGAGCAGTTATGGAGAGAAAGTTATAAAGACTTAATAGAGAAAAATCCTTTCTGTTTCAAGATAGTTTGTGTAACAAACATAAATGGGGCCACATTTTCTAAAAATATTTTTGATCTCTGATTGTAATTCACTTATTAACAATGATGCTAATTATTTTAATGGTTCACATGAGGCAAAAACAATAGATAATGAGCTTCTACTGCTCTGATAGAAGTCAGATTGGAGGGAGAGGATTGAAGGAAAATAGAAATATCACTTAAAATTAACAGGAATCTTGTTACCTCTGAATTTTGATGTCTTTATTCCAATCTTTATTATTTCTTTTTGCTTAGATCCCAACAACTCTGAGGTTTTTTTTTAAATTTTAAATTCATCTACCTTATTAAATGAAAAGCTTTGGTAGCACCTTTCAAAAAGAAATATAATTAAGTTCTTTATTATAAGGGATGTTTCTCTGGGAGGAGTGAAAGGAGATGATACGTTGGGGAAAATGTAGGAGATGTAAAAATAAAAGATATCAATGAAACCTATTTTAAAGTGGAATATAATTAGTGAATGACTATTTATAACTAGCATGACTAGGGGTATTACCAGTAATTTTGTGAATGAGTTAGCACCCGTTGTGTTCATGTCCTCTGAGTTATGGCCAAACCACTTCCCTTCTATGTTGTAATCTAGCGTCAGATAGATTTTAGACTAAGATATGTTTTCCCATTAATTTGGCATGTTGACAGATTTGTCATTTTCTTTGATTCTCAGATTTTTCATTACCAGTAGATCACTTGAATGGTTGTCTAAATTTGGTGGACCAAATACTTGCTTCCTCCCACCATCTCTACTTAGATTCCTGCTTTCCATTAAGGGACAACCAACAAACTTCTTATGCTTCGTTGATAGTGCGAAACTCATAGTTTGAAAACTGTATTAAAGTGTACGTACTGTGATGCTTGTATGTTGGCCAAAAAAACACTGTGTTCATGGTCATGTCTCAGTTACTTTGGTGTATAGTCAGCCAAGCTAAAGTTTATTTTTCTTTCAGTAAGGTGAACTGAGATGCTAAATTCTATTGAAAACACATAAGGAATTATGATGTTCATGTGTATATTTATTTATGTACATATGTGCATATTTTTATATGTGCATGTATGAAGATATAAATGTTATATATAATGTTATATATAAATATATAAAATGTTATAATCTAAAGATTTGGAAAATTCTGTTGGGCTTTGATTTTTCAGAAATAGCATATTTCTGTATTTTGAATATGATGTCAGATGTCTATGGAAAAAGAAACATTCAATTATTGAACATTGAGTTGCATGATTTTCATTTGTATAAGACTTTGACTCTCCCAGATCCAAGTTCTCCTGTCTTCTTTACGTGGGGAATTTATATCAGCTGAGCATATCAGTGTATTCTACACATGAACTAGTTCCCATTTTATATAATTTGTTATCTGATATTGCTAGACTCACTTCATTTTTACTCACTTTTATTATTTTCCTTATCTTTTGGTCATCCAAATAAAATATTTTCCTAGCTCTGTAAAGTAACTCTCTAATAGTTTGGTATGGCAAAAAATATTTGCTATATGACTTAGTTTAGGTAATATTGTAATTTTTATTGTTTTATTGGCATGGCCAAACTATGATCAATTAATACCTCTGTTTAGATTTGTCTTTGTTTTTGTAAAGAGTGTTTTGTAGTTGAAGTCACGTATTTTTCATATGTGTGTCTTGGTAGTTGTATTCCCAAATATTTTCTATATTCTATAGTTATTTTGAGTGAAATTTCTCCCCCGCTGGATTTTGTTGACAATATACAGAAAAGCTGATTCTTTGTATGAGTTTATTTTGTATCCTGCTACTTTGATGTTGTTATTATTTCAGTTAATATTTTAGTTGATTCTCTAGGGTAGGGTTCCTTAAGTACACAACAAAGTTATATTCCTAAAGTATAATCTGAACATATCACTTCCCTACTCATTAAACTCTGGTCTCCCTGTTTACCTTTACATTCAAATAAAGAATCCTCTGGCATTTAAAATATTTTACAGCCTGACTCTAACTTTCCTCTGTACAACTCTACTGTGTAGTTTGACCAGACTGCCCTCTCATTTCTCACTTCTGTGCTTTTCCCCTAGCTGTCCTCAATCCTTGGAATGCTTTTCTTCCTCACCTCTAAGTCCCTAGTTTTCTTTAGAGCTCAGTTCAAGTTCCACCTTTGTGAGACCTTTCCTTATTGCTCAGGATGTTAGTGTCTCCCATTCTTCCCTTACCCTGTATTAATTTTGTGTAGACTGTACTCATTTACATATTCATCATCTCATAGAATTTAAGATCCTTGAGGTCAGGGATTGTTTCATTTGTCTCTACAGCCCAATTGCCTTGCATAGTGCTTGGCATGTAGTAGGAGCTTAATAAAGTTTAAATGTTGATTAATTCTGAAAGTTCTCCAACTCTAACTTCTCACACACTGCATATGCTTACAGTCTATTAATTAATCTATTCTGCAAACATCCTATTTGTGCTCATTGATACTTTCAGTCCTGGTCAGCATAGGAGCCAGGAGAGTTGTGTTGCTTCTGAGGTTGAATTTGCTTCTGCTTCTGCTGCCACTTCCCAACATCCTTTCCAGTATTTCCCATGAGGAGAAAGAAGGCTGCTGGAGCCAGAGGGACTACAGAGGTCAACAGTAATAATAGCAGTGGGAAATTACTCTTCTTTTCTTACCAGTGGCAGCAAAAATCTTGCCCTTAATGTACAGAGTTGAGGGGAGTTTTTCTTAAAATATACTGCAGGAAAGAAAAGTTCAAGTATCAATAATCCAAGTTAGAGAGCTGTATTCATAGTACTCTGGGTGAAGAGTAACAACCTAACATGAGAATTTGTAGTTTTCTTTACCTACTTATGCCTGCTGGAATGCTGATAACTCTTTTATGTAGTACCTTTCTCCTTATAGCCCTGTGAGGTAAGGAGTGCAGCTTTTACTCATTTTAAAGATGAAGAAGCAGGTTCAGATGTTGTGGCTAGGTCAGAACTAGAACTTGAGCCTGTCTCTGACTCTGTGCTCTCCTTAGATTATATACCAAGCTACTGCAACCAGAAAAATTCTTTGCTAGCTTCTATTAACCCCTTCCCTTTATAAATTAAAGTTTTTTGTTACATTTTAAGTTCCAAACTCTCCTTCTCTCCCTCCCCATCTGATGCTCACTACAGAAAGCCACCATTTGACACTGATAAACGCTCATATGTGTATATGTACATGTATGTATGTAAAACTATACTGTGCATGCTTCTGTTTGTTAGTGCTTTCTCTGGAGGTGGATAGCATCTTCCTTCATTGATCCTTTGTAGTTGATTTGAGTATGATACTCAGAATAACTTGGTCGTTTAGTTATTTCAGCAGCATTAGAATTTTTATATTTATAATGTTCTTTTGGTGTTCAGCTCATTTCTTCATTATTCCATGTCTTTCCATATCTTTCTAAAATAAACCTGGTCATCGTTTCTTATGGCACAGTAGTATTCTATCACAATCTTACGCCACTTGATTAGCCCTTCCCCACTTGATGGGCATTCCTTCAATTTCCATTTCTTTGCCACCACAAAGAGAGCTGCTCTAAATATTTTAGGGCATGTAGGTTCTCTTCCTTTTTCCCTGATCACCTTGGGAAATGGACTTAATGGTGGTACTGCTGGGTCGGAGAGTATGCATAGCTTGATAAACCTTTGGGCATGATTGCAGAATGCTCTCCCAGATGGTTGGACCAACATGGTTACGGTTCCAGTTTTTCTTCGTCTCCTGCATTTCCCCTTCTGTCACTTTAGCCAGTTTGACAGGTGTGCAGTGATAGCTCAGTTGTCTTCATTTGCATGTCTCTAATCAGTAAAGATTTAGCACATTTTTCATGTCACTGTCATATAGCGCTGATTACATTATCGAAAAATTACCTTCTCATGTCCTTTGATCACTTATCGAGGAATGTCTCTCATTTCTATAAATTTGCCTCAGTTCTTTATATATTTGAGAAATGGGATCTTCATCGGAGAAACTGGCTGTAAATTTTTTTCGCAGTTATGATTACTATATTTTCCTCTATCCTATTTTCCCCTTTATATCTCTTTCTTTCTCCCTCTCCCCCTTCTTGTTCTTTCCTCTCTCTCTCTCTCTCCTTCCCTCTTTGTACCCTGTCCATTTTCAAGTGTTTTGCTTTTTTAACTTTTACTTTTTAACTTTTTCCTCCCCCATTTTCTCATATCTCCTTCCCTTCCTATTTTTCTGTAGGGTAAGATGGATTTCTATACCCAATCAAGTGTGTATATTATTCCCTCGTGGAGTCAGTTCTGATAAGAGTAAGGTTCATGTACTTCTCCCACCCGCCATGTCCCTAGCTTTTCCTCCACTGCAAAAACTGTTTTGTGCTTCTTTTATGTCACATAATTTACCCCATTCTACCTCTCCTTTCCCCTTCTCCTAATGTATTTTTTCTTACTTCTTAATTTATTTAATTATTCCATTATATTCAGTTCACACCCATGCCCTCTGTCTATGTAAGCTCCTTTTAATTGTCCTAATAATGAGAAAGGTTTTAGGATTTATAAGTATAATTTTCCCACACAGGAATATAAACAGTTTAATGTTATGATTTTTCTTGTCTGTTTACCTTTTTATACTTCTATTGAATCTTGTGTCTGAAAGTCAGATTTTCTATTTAGCTCTGGTCTTTTCATCAGGAATGCCTGAAAATCTTCTATTTCATTGAATGTCTATATTTTTCTCTTGAAGGATTTTACATGTTTTGTTGGGTAAATGATTCCTGGATTCCCTAGCTCTTTTGCCCTCCCGAATATCATATTGTAAACCTTCTGATCCTTTATTTGTAGAAACTGCTAAATCTTGTGTTATCCTGACTGTGGCTCCATGATATTTGAGTTGTTTCTTTTTGGTTGCTTCCTTGACGTGGAAGTTCTGGAATTTGGCTGTACTATTCCTGAAATTTTTCATTTGGGGATCTTTCAAGAAGTGATCAGTGGATTCTTTCCATTTCTATTTTTACCATCTGGTTCTAGAATATCAGGGAAGTTTTCTTTGGTAATTTCTTGAAATATGATATCCGGCTTATTTTTTTTATCATGACTTTCAGGTAGTTCAATAAATCTTAAATTATCTCTCATGAATCTGTTTTCCAGCTTGGTTGTTTTTCCAATGAGATATTTCTTCTGTTTTTTCATTCTTTTTATTTTATTGTTTTGTGATGTCTCATAAAGACATTAACTTCCTATTGTCCATTTCTAATTTTTAAGGAAGTATTCAGTGAATTTCCTACCTCTTTTTTCATCTGGCCATTTCTACTTTTTAAGGAGTTTTCTTTTCAGTGGATTTTTTACATATCTTTTTTCATTTGGCCAATTTTGCTTTTCAAGGCATTACCTTTTGACCTGTTTTGTTTTTTAAGATGTTATTTTTTTCATTATTTTGAGGGACCTTCTTTATACCAAGATGTTGACTCTTTTTTCAAGATTTTCTTGCATCACTCTCATTTCTCAATTTTACTTCTCTATCTCTTACTTGATTTTTAAAATGCTTTTTGAGCTCTTTCATGGTCTAAGACCAATTCATATTTTTCTTTGAGACTTTTAATGTAGCAGTTTTGGCTTTGTTGTTGTCTTCTTCTGAGTTTGTTCTTCGAACTTCTCTTTTACTGTAGTACCTTTCTGTAGTCAGGATCTTTTTCTGCTGTTTAGTCATTTTCCCAGTCTATTTCTTGATTTTTAATTCTATGCTAAAGTGGGACTCTGCTTCTAGAGTAGAGGAGGCACTGTCACAAGCTTCAGGTTTTTTGTGCATTTATTTCAGAGAAATTTCTGGGAACCTATAAGTTTTTGGTTCTTCCAAGGTGGTATGATTCAGGGAGAGATGTGTTTACTATTCTCCTGGCCTGTGTGTGACCACAAGCACAGGTAGCACTTGAGCCCAGGATTACTACCCAGATCCAAGTATGAGCAATGAACAGAGTCCTGCTCCTTCTGATTAGTTGTCTGACCCCTTTACCATCTGTGGACTGAGAGGTCTGGAAACTGCTCCTGCTCCCACTGATTCAGTTGCCTTTAAGACCTACTACTGGTTTGTTGGGGTGCAACCTGTGCTGGACTGTGCTGCACTTACTTACACCCTGGTTCAACAGACTTTCCTACAGACTTTGTAAGTTGTCTTAGGCTGGAAAATTGCTTCACTTTACTTTAGTGGGTTCTGCTGCTCCAGAATTTATTTTATGGCATTATTTAAAGATTTTTGGAGGCGTTTTGGGGAAACTCAAGTCTTTTCTTCACCATCTTGACCCCTCCCTTTCTGGCTCATAAAAGTAATTTTTTGGTAATTTAATTGGGATGACATTGAATAAGTAGATTAGGTTAGGTAGAACTGCCATTTTTGTTATATTGGCTCTGCCTACTATTGAACAATTATTATTTCTCCAGTTATTTAAATCTGACTTTATTTGTATAAAGAGTGTTTTATGATCATATTCATATAGTTCCTGGGTTTGTCTTGGCAGGTATATTCCCAGGTATTTTATGCTGTCTATAGTTGTTTTAAATGGGGTATCTTTTACTATTCCTTCTTGCAGGATCTTATTGATAATGTATACAAATACTGATGATTTATGTGGGTTTATTTCATAGCCTGCTACTGCTAAAATTTTTGTTTTATTTAGCTTTTTAATTTAATCTCTAGGATTTTCCAAGTCATATCATCTGCAAAAAGAGATAGTTTTGTAACTTCATTGCCCATAGTGATGCCTTTGATTTCTTTTTCTTCTCTTGTACATAGCCTGATCTACTTATTCGGTGTCATCCCAATTAAATTAACAAAAAATTATTTTTATGAGCTAGAAAGGGAGGAGGAGCCAAGATAGAGGAGAAAAGGTTCCTCCCCCAAGCCTCTCCAAAAAATTTTAAAGTGATATAGTAATGTAAAATAGAGTATAGTTTCTTAGGATTTTTTTGGTATTGTAAGGGATGTCGACATGTTCATTTATCCAGTCTATGAAATTTCACCTTGCTTCTCTTAAAACTGCTTCCTAGTCTTATACAGAATGTGCATTCTCTTTTACATTACAAAAACCCTCTACTAGAAGTCTGATGTCCTAAATTATAATCTCAACTTTGCTGCTAAAAATGGATTTGGGATATTAGACAAATGACTCTACCTTTTTGACTCTCAGTTTCCTGTTCTGTAGAAGAAAGGAGTTGAATTAGATAATTTGTCAGCTCCTTAGA